>CAUZXS010006174.1:0-131709 GCA_963585895.1 Sepioteuthis lessoniana | reverse complement strand
GATGGGTTTTACTACTTTCCATCTTGCCAACACTTCGAAATATACTCCAATCCTTATTGTCAATTACTTGTATGGATAAAAAAACTGAAAAACAAAGTAATTGAAAAGTTAATTTAATATGAAGGAAAGTTGATGTTTAAAATGTTTAGGTCTTAATGAATCTTCATTAGGACTTTAAAATGGTGAAACAAGTGTTGTTAGAACAACAATGGATGTTTAATAAAATACGAAAACATGGGAAAGAATATATACAAAGAAAGATCATATAACTGTTCAATCATTTTCGATTACTTTGTGTTTTTTTTTTTTTTTCAATTTTTCTCCATACTGTTGAATTCCTTTCCATTATTTACTTCCAGTTACTTGTATGTAAAAAGGAATTGAACATTCTGACTGAGGCTGTGTGTATTCATTATAGAAGAGAAGATGACTTACCCAATGTAGCAAAGCAAGCACATATATGCCTGGTATGCAAAATGAGTGGTGGTTTTGAAAGAAAAAGAAATGTGGTCACCTTAACATCTCGATTTAAAATAAAATGTGGTCTTGAACAAGGAGAATTGATGAGTGGTGTATGGAAATTTTTCAAAGTGAATGTATAGCTAAACATAAAACATCATGGGAGAGAAATGAGGACACTTTTCTTTTTTTTTTTTTTTTTTTTTTTTTTTTTTTTGAGCAGAGGAAGATTGTTGGGAAAGTGAATACTTGGATCAGTTTCACAAGCTATTTTGGCGAAAATGGAGGGGAAGTTTGATCTTGAACTCATCTCAGAGTTCAGTAGATCTGCATCTGGACCATCAGTGGTCAAGTGGATGGAGAAGACTGAATTGGTTTACAAGATTTGCCAAATGAAACATCTAGAGTGCATAGTCCCCTTAAAGTTGATAGGTGGTGGGTCAACTGTCTACCTGCAGCTGAAAGAAAAGGATGATTTCAGCTAGATAAAAACTCCACTGTACACAGCTTTTGTTATGGATGGTTTCTTGCCTTATGAACAATTTGTTGAGCAATGTTTACCTAGCGGAATTATGAAGACTTGGTTCTGTTTGGTGAAATGAGCAACTGTGGTATGGTATGTGTGTTTGTGCGAGGGTTACCAGACCAGGTTAAACATCTTTGCACTTCAACATGGATGGATAAATTATTTATCAACAAGCAATCATGAAAGACAAGGTAATGGAGGAGGGTCTGACAGTTGTGGTGGTATGAACAACATGGATAAAATGAGGAACCTTCCTACTAGGGATCCATGTTGCTTCATATCATGCTATCATTGCAATTGTCCCAATCATTTTGCAAAGGCCTGCACACTGGAAGGTGGAAACCCCGGATATGTTATAAGTGTGATGCAGTGGGCCATACATCTCCCAATTATCCAGGAAACGAGTCTGGAGAATTGGCCTCGGTATTAGTCTACTTCCTGAGCCCCATATGAAGGAGGTGCTACCTACAACTGCCATATGCATAAATGGAATGAGGACTCTAGTCTTACTAGATATTTATGGTTGTTCATAAGAAGACTGCTTTGTCACTCTTGAAAAGGAAAGAAGTAGATGTTGTTGGTGAAAGATCCCTAGGTGCTCTGTGGTAGGACTTGTTCAACTTGACGTGAGCAACAGGCATCCTGTCAACATTGTGGTTCTGGTTGATGAGAATCTCCTGAGGTTCGACCTGCTGCTTGGATTTAACGTCATTGAGCAGTTGGGAAGAGTATTGTGACCAGTGGTGGGACTGTAAGCTTTCGTCAACTTGACCCACCCTTATGCATAGCCATTACTATCAACAAGCCTGATTTTCATGTAGAGTATGACCAGAACAGGAGGATCTGGGCTGTATTTTGGAAGTGGTCTAGTGACCAGACACCACCTGTGATGAAGAAATGGACAGTTGAATATCTGATACTAAAACTGCTCAGAGAGAAGTATACTTGTGAGCTATGAACATGAATGGATAATGGCTGGCTACTTCTGTATCACAAGGAAGAACTTGGGGTCACTTAAGAGCTTGATCTTGATCCCTCTAATAGCTGTGCTGCAGGAAAACAAACAAAAGGTCCACCTGATCATGGATTTTCAGGAGCTGAATAAATATGTTGGCACACACCCAGCTAATGCAGATATTTGCTTGCGAAAATTGAGGGATTGGTGATAGAAAGGATCAAATGTTGCTGTACTGGATTTGTGCCATACCTATTTGAAGGTCCATATTGACAAATCTCTATGGCCCTTTCAAACAGTGAAGAGAAACAGGTAAAGATATTGCCTCACCCATTTTGGTTTTGGGCTCAACATGGTACCACTAATCATGTAATCAATTGTGAATGCTGTGGTCGCAGAGGACAAAACTATTCAAAGGATCACATCCTCATACATCAATGACATATTTGTCAATGAGAGTGTATGCCCTGTGGTATGTATGACGGCATATCTTATCTTTAGAAATTCAGGCTGACAAGTAAGAATCCGAAGCGTTTAGTGAATGGCTCCCACATGCTGGGACTGCATGTCTTAGAAGAGTGGAGTAAGCTGTTATGGAGTCACAGGAGTGAAATCCCATAATTGTCTAACGTGCTCAACTGTTGGAGCATCTTTTTCCCTGTGTGGGAAGTTACTAGTATGAGGCTGGTTCTGTGTTGCAACTGCATTTATAAAACAGCGTGCAAACTCTAACAAGTAGTTGGGAACAATGAGGTATGAGGACCACCCTTGACTTGAATGTTGATGGATATTGTCTGATTGGCCCTGAAGGATCCAGCACCAGGTAATTGGTGTGTAGATGGACATGAAGCTCCTTGGCTGCTGGTGTTGTTGTTGAAAGTGATGAATTCCTGGTTGAAGATTCTTGATGGCAGGAATCAGAATATGAAGACAAGCATATCAATCTGGCAAAGTTTGATGCAATTTTGAGAGGCATCAATGTGGCATTGCAATAGAAAGCGACTCTGATTCAACTGAAGACTGACTTGATGTGCGTGCATTGATGGACTTTTGAATTTTTGTCTGGAAAGTCTAAAGTGTGCATGAAGGTGGCATCAGAAATAAGATATCAGCTCAACACAATCAAGGAAGTGGTTGTGGAATGCAAATTAACTATTGCTGTAGAGCTCATCAAATCCCATGCAAACTTTGCTGATCAGCTCATCAGGGTGCCTCAGCAAAGGCTGGGTGTGGCTCAGAAATAGAACCAGTGTGTGCAGTGTCCATAGAAGAGTAAGAATCCACCTACATGCAAGCCATCCATTGATGATGTGGGTGTCTGTGCGGGAAGCACACCTTGTATTTTGTAAGACAGATCAGCTCTGAGGTCTCAAAGGCAGCAGTTACAGGTGGTGGTTAGGAAATCTAAGATGTGCCAATCCCATATTCTTGGCGTCAGCACATTGAAAAACTGATTGGATGTGTGTGAGAATTGGAGCAGGGTGAGAATGGATATAACACATTATGAAGGTGGGTATTACCTGACTTTGGTAGACTGTGGTCCTAGTTGATTTTCCATCTGGAGACTATTATTTTTACTACATCAAGATGCTGTCAGCTGGAGTCACTATTCTATGAGATAGGGCTACTTACCAAGCTGGTCATCAACATTTGTGTCGCTTTCTGTAGACATCCGACTTGGATTCCAATGCACCTATCAACCACCAAGGGATGGCATCTTGGAAGGATGCCATTATAGAGGTGTTATATTGGTATGTGATGTCAAAAGATGATGCAACAGCTTGTCAGCACCTGTTAACTCCATATATAACTCAAAAACCTACATAAAAGGTTTTGATGTTGCACTACCATTCAGCTTTCATCAATGGAGTGCCATACCATATCAGAGACCTCCAACCATGACAGATCTGCTTCCTTGGAAGATGATGGTAGTAATAAGTTGTTTGAGATCAACTCAAATACACCACTGTTTTTCAGTGCAGGGCCAGGTGATTCATCTGTAGAACCAGAAGAAACAGATTCTGAAGATGACTATGATGATGTCAAGAATGAGAAAAGCCAAGTAGGCACAACTGGAGAAGAGTTTATTTATAGAGGTTATTTCTTTAGTCATAGCTTCAAATTCAAATGAGTACTTTATTTTTTTTAAAAAATTTTCATAGCAAGTTTGGTTTACTAAAACACAAAAATAAGATTTTTGGCAAAATTGAGACAGTATTTGTCATTTATGTGTGGTACCCTTGATTTTACCAAAAACATCAGCAAAATTTTGAGAAAATTTGAATTTCTTGTAATTTATTCTAAAATAATATATCCCCTTACACTGACAATAAATTGACTATTAATACATAACTAGAAAGCGAGTCAAGAGTTTAATAATTTTGAAAAGATAGGTTTTTCTTAAATTTGGAAATAAACTCCCATCTTTTTAGTATAATTTTAGTAAATTACAGAAACAAGTTTTCTAGTTATATACTAATTACCAAAAATGGTTTTAAAAAATGTTTGAAATAAATAAGACAAATTTAACATTGATATTTATTTATCTTTGAACAAAATAAGATCCTACATATAAATTGTTGGCATTATTTCAATTTTGACTGAAAAATATTTTTGTTTCTTATTGACCAAAATTTTGACTGAAAAGTATTTTTGTATTTCTTAGTGGCTAAATATTCTAAAATAATTGTCCTCACTTGAATTTGAAGATATGATCCTCTATAGCCAATTACTATTTACAAGGCTTTATCTTATATAAACTTTCAATCATTTTATACTAGTTTAAACTAGTTAGTTATATACTAGTACGAGCGGAAATACTCAATCTATAACTGGACTAAAAGAATTTTATGAACACAAGTGAGTGAAATAGAGAGAAGAGAATTAGCTAAAAGATTAAAAATTTTTTCCTTCTTTATAGTTGAAAGTCAAATGAAAAGTATTTTATTTTATGAATTGTTTTTCTTTTTTAGTTAACATTTAAAATAATATATAAAATATCTAACCCTAAACTGGTGAAAGGTTTAAAACAGCTCCAGGATTTTTTGTCTCCAATAAATTTGTTTTTAACAAATTATCCTACAAAATATTAAAGTGTTACTACTGTCTTTTTTTTTTTTTTTTTTTTTTTTTTTTTTTGCAAGGATGGCTTTGGCATTTAGTAAACTATAAAGGTTAATATACCATTGAAACCAAACTAAGCAAAATATAAAGCGTAGAAATTCTGTTGATTGTATGGAATAAACTTTTCATTCTGACCTTACCTAAGATCCTAATTGAATGCCTTGTAGTTTTTTGGCAAGGTATCATAAATAGGGGTCTGGAAATCTAAAGTTTGAACTAGTTAAAAATATGACAGACAAAACAGAAAATTTTATAGAAGCAGTATCTGAAAGTAAATCTAAATTGTTAAAAAAATCTGATTCATATTGCATTATTTTTTACTTTCCATTCATTATAGCAATCAGATTTAACAATTCAGAATAAAAATTATTGCTTCATTACATTTAAAAGTCCACTTGATCTACTTGTCTCCACCTGACCTTGTATTGCATCCTGACTGTGGATAAATACATACTTGTCTCCATCTTGTAGGAATACTCAAGCGCAAAATGGAAAGGTGTTTTTTTTTTTAATTTTTTTATTTTTTTTTTTTGTGCAGCAATGTTGATTGGTACTGAAACAAAATGGTGAAAAGAGAAAGCAGACACTTAATGATGCGTTTGCACAAAGCAAGTAAATGTTTAACAACAATTTGTTGGCTAATAGTGGTGAGGTAACTTCTTTGCTGTAGTTTGGTCACTCTATATATTGCCAATAACAGTGGTTGGGGATTACTTTTTAACCTTACTCCCTTCAAACATGTCTGCATTCAGGGATACTGTTACCTAGAATCTTGGCCAAGGGGAGTCCCTGTAGTTTAGTGGCTAATGTGCTGAATTAAGAGTTCAAACTCCAGTCATATTACATTCATTTTTGGATTAATACCCTTGGGGAAAGGTATGAACTCCTTTATCATCTCCCCATTCACAATAGGTTAAATAATACCAATCGTTATTCTACAAAGATAGCTTTAGCATTAAATAACCCATGAAGGTTGATGTCATTGAATAAAGAAACCAAACAAAAGCATAAGTTTTGAAAAGTATTTTACTTAGGGGTTCAAGATGAAAATAAGGAATTTTTCTTGTTTCTAATGAAATTAAAGAGAATTTTGATCTAGGAGTAATTTACAACTATTCCCCTGCTCCCCAACTTATGGCCTAAACACAAACCTTTAATCTACAGAATGCCTAGGAGATGTGTACAAACAATTTGATTTTTATACTTTGCTCTTTAGGGATTCTCTACTAGTTTTAGGCATTCTCTACTATACTTTAGGGGGGGGGGTCCTCCTCGTGGTGTAATGGTTAAAGCGATGGACTGCGGAATCGTGATAAGCGAGTTCGTACTCCAGTCGCGCTATTACGTTCACTTTCGGGCAAATACCCTTGGGAAAGGTATGAACCTCCATTATCCTCCCTGCTATGGGTTAAATAGTACGACTACTGTTCTTCTAGGAGAATGGCTTTGGCATTAAATAACCTAAAGAGTTGCTATGCCATTAAACAAAGAAACCAACCAATCTACTATACTTTAGTTTCACACTTTATCATTTAAGTTAAGATTACTGTTATCACCATGTTAAATCAACTTTAGCAACATTTAACATCACTGAAAAAAAAAGCAAACATAAAAAGAGAAAGACACAGATGTATTATGACAGTGGCATATATATCTAATGAGCTTCATTGAACTCAAGATGCATTAAAATAATCTATGTGTTGATTAGTTTTATAACATGTTAACCCTTGTATTATTTAATGCCAAAGTTAATATTTTTAAAGCAATTATATATGGTTTCAAGTAACTAAATAAATTATGATAAATCAAATTATAATTTATATAATAATTATAAATAATGATAAATTATAGCTTTAAGTAACTATTCTTAATACAAATAATTTGCACACAATTATATGGTTTCAAGTAATTATTCTTGGTGGTTATTGTTATTAATGATAAGTTCTAGGAAATGAGATGAATAAAATTCTCTGGGACTTTGAGATACAAACAGATCACCCAATCACAGTCATAAGACCAGACCTAGTGTTAATTAACAAGAACTTGTCAATTAGTTGATTTTTTTTTATTCCAGCAGACCATAGTGAAAATAAAAGAAAAGTTAAAGATAGACAAATATTTTAACTCTGCCTTAAATTTTTAGGCATTCTGTAAAAATGTCTGTTTCACACTCTTAGTAATAATATTATGAAAGTTTTTAAAATTTCTCAAGGAGATATTTCAGTTTAGAAAACCATAAAGTTGACCACAATTATCAAGTATTGGTGATCAAGAAATAGTTAAACTTGATTGTGAATTGGTTGATTTTATTCTTTTCCTTTTTTCTTTTTAGATTTGTATTTTTTAAAATTTATTTATAAAAAAAATATACAAATCTCTTTGTGGACCTATCTATTTTAAAATAATTTTCATCCTTTCTTTAGACCTACAACAAATATATATATATATATATATATATATATATATATATATATAGTACTTTAAAAAGTGTATGCATATTAAGATTAATAAAATGTTTTAAAAAATAAAATACATTAAAAATGTTTTGATATATTTTAATCATTTTTTGCAATATTTTATTAATCTTTATATGCTTTTAAAAGCATTGTTTAAATTCTGTATGTACTACAAAATATATATTGTGTGTGTGTGTGTGTGTGTAAGACTTATAGTTTTTGTTATTAGTATACTAAAACCTTTTGTGATTAAAAGCCTGTTTTTGCCGGTCATAATTAGTATTAGCGAATATTTTTTGTAGGTCCAAATTAGTTTATAATTTGACTACTATGGAATTTGTTACAAAAATACTTTTGGAAATAACTTTCTTCAATAATCTTTGCTTATTCTGAATTGAAATAAAAGGATTTATGAATAATATATACAAAAGAATGGAAGTAAAATTTGATGTGAAAACCAAAAATTTGGAACATTTTACTATGGAAAATTATAGAATCCACTGCAACTTTTTTGTATCAATCAATCAACCACTCAAGATTTTTAACGTATCCTTTTCTTACAAATTTAATTTTAAAACCAAAAAATTCCACTCAATTTTATGTATTTACTAATAAGTAGGGTGTGACACAAGGTCAGTTTTTTGAGTGGTATTTAGGTTTGAATTTATTTTTTTTTTTTTTGACTAGTTATTATACCAAGGTTAAAGAGTCCAATCTGTCCTGCTATTTACCTGTATCTGGAAGAAGAATGTATGCATACCCTTTGCCAAGGATATGAGTATTACATGAAATATAATCAGCCTTGTCCTGGATTTGAACTCTAGTCACACAATGATATTTTCAAATCCTTTTGATTCAAAAGTTAAATAATGGTTATAGATGTATTTTTGAAAGCTTTTTATTCCCACATTTAAAAATTTGAAAACAAGTGATGTTCCTAATTATATTACCATAACACATTTGGTAGATTGTTTTAAGGTTCCTTTCTATGACCATGTGGAGAAAAACCCTAAGAAGAGGGGGTAAGATATCCCCAAAAGGTATGTCCTGGGTATGACACTAAACTGCATCAGATGGTGAAGCTCTAGTTCTGGAGATCTAGGGAGTGTAGAGTATCTTTTCATTGCAATTACTCCCTGGTCCACTCTGATCCAGAGTGGTTTTACTTGTTAGGGTCCCATCTGTGGGTTGAATAAATCTGTTTAAAAATCATTCAGAGGACTTAAAAAAAACCTTAAAAAACTATGCCAAAAGTATGAATATGGACATGCAATGAATGTGATTCTCTAACCTCTAGGCATAAAGTAACTGTAGATTGAGTGACCTGCCATTTAAATCTGTCAGTCAACCAGTATCATTTCCTGGTATTTAAAATCTTTTCAAAATTATCTGGTGATGATTTGGAAAAAATCATTAGAAAGTATGACATTATTACTCCAATTTTTTTTTTTTTTTTTTTTTTTTACGCCATATTTTTCTTTTATTCTGAACACCATTTTCATTAGAATTATCAATGAAGTCATTGTGCACTATAAAAGATGACTTATTCAATTTTAAAATATAACATTCAATCAGATGTGAAAATGTTAATCTGATAGTAAAATTGATTTATAACTGACAGCCAACTGAAAAAGCATTTTGTATATTTTATTGCTTATGACCAGTTATTTGATATTTCAATAAATTATCCTATAGAAATTGATGGCAATATCTAAATCTTGCAATTGCATTATATCAGTAATATACCAAAGCATTTGTTTTGTATTTTCAAATCAATACTTAACACCTCTTGAATATGAAACTAAAAGTAATTTATTTTCTACTTTGAATTTACCCAATCCCTCTGCTATGAGCAGAATGTCACACTAGGTCAATTTTTAAGCTGAATAAAGCTGGTTTGAATTCAGTTTTCTTTTTCTTAGATGGGTTGCTTAACCAATGCTAAAGAACCCAGCTTGCCCTACTATTTACTCTAAAGGTAAAATTAAAATATAAATGATCTGCTGATGAACATGAACATTCATGGATATGTTTGAATAATTTTTAGAAAAGAAATAAAACATATTTACATGTATATTGCATGTTGCCGCATGTTACAATGTTACATGTTAAATGGATTTTCTTATAACTTGTCTATGGCACTTCTATTTACTTTAAAGATTTGCTTTTTATGCATTTTACTGATTAAAACAAAAATTATAAGTATCTATTTATTTTTTTGGCAGATATATTTAGATGTTCAAATTCTTAGATTTTTCTTTATCTCTCATGCTTGATTTGAATTATCATTTTTAATGTTTCAATCTATGACCTCTCTGTCTTTCTGTGTGTGTGAAACACTTAAAGAAACTATTTTTCTGTATGATTATTCCAGTAGTAACTACTATTTGGGTCATTAGAACAAAATATGCATTCTTAATGGTTACTATTTCTTCCTACTTTTTTATTTTTGTAACTCTGTATCAAGTTCCCAAGCAAATAAATAAGGAATCTTGTAATAAATGGAAAACATTCCTCCCACCAGGAACTTACTTAATTCTCTTCCTGTCACTCATACTAAAATGACCAATTTGAAAACTAAATGTCAGTTTACTTATGATTAGAAGCTATGGGATTGCTTCTGTCTCTTTGTGTTAGGCAAGAATTGTGCCAAAATAATTTTCTTAAAAATTATGTATAAGGCAAAGGATGAAGAGGAAATTTAGATTCTATTGTGCTGTTCTAGATTCATTGGTTTAAGGAGAAACTATTATTGTCACTGCTGCTGTCAAAACTGGTTCCACTGTAATGGTTTATTTTTAACGTACTGTATCTAGATCTTAAAATGCACACAAAAACTCAGATGGTCTCTGGAAGATGCATTGGAGCAGTAATCCATATATTTGCTTCATGGTAATTTGATGAACTAGGGCCACTGCTGCACATTTGGGTGTCCTTAGTATAATTTTTTTTTATACTCCCCTACAAAAAAAAAAAAAACACCTGCTAGCAGTGCATAAGAATCATTCTAGAATTTTTGTCTTTAAAACCTGTTACCTTTTTTTTTTTTCTTTTTTTTTTTTTTCAAAAACTGTTACTGTGTTTAACTGCATGCATCATATTTTGGGTAACTGTCAAAGCAGAGGGCACTATGTAAATGAGATAGGGGTACTAAAACCTATTTTATTATTAAGGAATTATGTATATTTTATTACTTTTACTTATCTTTGTCATTTGGTATAATTGTGAATCACAAAAAAAAAAAAATTGTGTTGAATTAATGCCCTATATACATTTGTGTTATCATAATTAGTTGTGTATAACACTTAACTTTTGGGTTTGAAATTCTAGGAAAAAACATCTCGTGTATAATATGCAGTGACTTTTTTGAAATTAGCAGTTAAATTTATTCTAAATTCAACATTTTTGTTTAACTTAACTTTTTATCCAGTTTGTATCAAATAAATATAAGAATCTATGTGGTTTTTATGTTTCAAGACAAAATTTACACTGTATTTAGGGCAAAGATGAAGACATGTTCGCACAAAAATGTTTCAAACTTTTGGTGAAAATTTCACAATAAAAGAAACAAATCATAAACAATCATACATTCCAGTGGCTATTTCTCTATGATGGTATAAAAATGAAGTTTGTTATACTTCATTGGCCCAGCGGTTAGAGTGTTCGCCAATGGCCCGGGAGACCTGCGTTCAATCCCAGGTCGAGTCATACCAAAGACTTTAAAAATGGTACTTGATACCACCTTGCTTAACACTCAGCATTATAAGGTACGGTTCAAGGGTAAAGTGGAGCAATCCTGGGAATGGAGTAGCGCCCTCCCCTACACCTTGGTGTAGTAGCTATCGAAAAGGGGGCCTTCGGGTCACCCTCGACTATGGTCGCTAACTTTACTTACTTTACTTATTTTCAGTTCTACTATTCCAAATATTGCAATCCACATGGCTGGAAAAAATTAATATTTAGTTCTTGTATATAATACTCACTTAGTTTTTTAGGCTAAAAACATCTGAAAAAGTGCATATTATACACAAATAATTATGGTATATGCATCTACGAGAATCATTAAATAAGTTTCCAGACTTTTTTCGTATGGGCACTTTATTGACAGTACACACATGAAACTCTAGCTCCTTCAAAGTAATCTCCTCTGGCTGCAATGCACTTGTACCATTCCGACAACTTCTGGAAGGCTCCATGGAAGTCCTCTTGTGTGAGTGTGTCAATGACCTTCGTCACAGCCTCTTTCATCTCCTCAATTGTCTCATAAGGACAGCCTCTGAGCTTAGGGAATAAGCAAAAGTCACAGGGAGCAAGGTCTGGACTATAGGGAGGCTGAGGAACTGTATTGATGCCCATCTTGGTCAAATAGTCTGTGACAAGGATGGAGTTGTGGACTGGTGCATTGTCCTGGTAGAAATGCCACTGAGCTGATTTGAAGAGTGCTGGCCTCTTCCAACAGAATCTCTTTCTGAACTCCCTTAAAACCTCAACATAGTAACCCTAACCTTAACCCTTTGGCCAATCAACTCTGGTATTTTGACTTCCTTACTCCTCCCACACCTCTCATCATTCCTCAAAGACTCCCTGCCTTCCTTGAATCTCTTATGCCACTCAAAAACTGATGCTCGATTCATGCAAGATGGTCGAAAAGCAGTCTGAAGCATTCCATACATTTCAGTATTTTTTCCAAGTTTAAAACAGAATTTTATTGTATGTCATTCTTCTAAAGTGTCCTCATGTCCAGATTGCATTTTTGAAATTCACCAGCTGTGACAATCAGGCTTTAGTAGGGTGTATTCCAATTCGTGCTGTAGCTGTTCATTTGATGCTGAAATCATAAAAATTGGTCAGTCATCTCATAAGATGTATAGCAATAATATACTGAATTTTCAAGAGTCAACAACAATTTTAAATGCCTGTACAAAAAAGTCTGGAAACTTATTGAATGCACCATGTATATTGCAGTGACCTTTCTTGGAACTATTCAACTATTAAATGTATTAAAAATAAAAAAAACAAAAAGTTCTATTAATTATCAGTACTAATTTCAATATCCGCTTTAAACTTCTCAAAGAAAATGCTACAGAGATAGGTGATACTCTACTTAGTTGGCTAAAAATATTCTGATTATTCAAATGATAAAGGTATTTAGCTTATTCTGGCTCAAGGTCGTAAGTTTTGGAGTATCACAAAGGATCGGTCATTAAAGAAATAATAGTGATCTGTTACATTAGTTTGTTAACCATCACACTACATGAATCCATTTGAAGTTATTTTCTAAACTTAATTTAATTTGGCCTAAGGCTAAAACTATGGAGTACATTGTGAAAATCAAACTTTCACAATTGTCAACTAACCAATCTTGTTAACATTATACCATTCTAAGTGTCCTCTTAAAAACAAAGTACAATTTTGATTTATCACAAAAATGAGGTACCTAGTTAGGAAAGAATTTGTTACTTTGTAGTAAAGGATTTTCGAAACTAGCTTAACCATTATGCTATCCTGTCATTTTTAAAAAATTTTTTATTTATAGGAATTAATCTGGTATAAAGCCACATGTATAAGGTAACCAATGAGGGTTGACCTCTGTACATTAGTAGTTGTGAGTTGGATTTACTTTTTTTAATATCCAATTTCTAGAATTTATTTTTCTTACATGATAATCTTTGAACATTTTACTAAGAAAATTAGTCTTTATTTTTATTTTAGAAATTTGTATAGTCAAAATGGCACGCTTTAGAGTAAAAAGAAATTGTTTTTTGAAACTTTAAAACATGCCAATCCAGTCAGCTGAAGACCCAATGAGTGTCCTGTATATGACACTAGACCATCAGATGATTAGGCTCCAGTCCTGGTGCTTTGGAGAATGTAAAATACCCCTTCATTGTCCTTACTCACAGATTCACTCTGACCCAAAATGAATCTGTACTTGTTAGGGTTCCATCTATGGGTCAAATAAAGATATTTAATCATTTACTATAACTGAAGTCAATTGAGTGCAAATGAATGAATAATGTTGAATAACAATACGTGAAACCATTTAACTGTATGTAAATAAAATTATTAGTGTTCGATAGCAATGACTGAAATCTTTTGTGTGCAAACAAATGCACTCTGGCTTGTTGAAAAATGTTTCCTACAAAGCATTTGTTTATATATATATATATATATATATATATATATATATATATATATATATACACACACACGACGCAGGATTTGGTATCAGAAAATCTACAAGGGTTGATATGTTGTGATATGTTCTAAAATTTAATAATGCATTGCCTGAAAAACTGCAATAAAATAATCCTGGTTTTCATTGCTTTACTCTTTCAACCAACAAACTCTAAAAAGCATAAACATGATATTTGAGGAGGAGTACTTTTTTTTATTATGTATCATAAGGTATTAATATGATATAATATATAATGGTATAAAAAATATAATATAAGATATTGCAACATTTACAGTCTTTTTTTAAGAATAAAGGGATAGGATTTTAAAAAAAAAACTTGAGTTAAGTTTGAATTTTTGTATGTGTAAATTCAGGTCCAAGGTATGTAAAAGCCGAAAGTTTAAATTTTTGTAGTTAGACTATTTCCCTCATATTTTGCTTGTATACCTGCTTTACCTTCATTTCATGGTGATGGATACCATGCAACTAACAATGTTCATTAGAATATAAAATACAAGTTTTCATTGTTTGGAAATTGATAAATGAAATGCTAGTTAGTTTTTGTGACAATACAAATCACATTTACATATCTTTTTCATGAACAGATTTTTTTTAGTGATGATTCAGTTTTGGAAAAAAGATGGTTCATTGATTGATTTTTAACATCATGTCAATCTATCTTAGGTTATTTTATACCTGGAGGTTAAAGAATCATATCCTTTTATAATATATAAATAAAATTTCTTGTTTATTTATTTCTTAAGAATGATTATTTATTTTATTTTTTTACATATAGCTCTATCAAATATGCTAGTTGATATTCTTGTTCCTTTTTTGTAACATGTTTAACCAAACACAGACTTTTAATAGGCTTACTTAGCTGAATAGGAATTCTGAAAAGCAAACATGAACTGAATGTATTCACATATTCAAGGTCAACATTTTTCTGATGCTTATGAAGCAGGGTTGCCAACCAGAAAAAATAAACCTTGTGTATATATGTAACTCAGCAAAAATGGCACATTATAGTGAGACATTTGTTTAATACAGTTATGTTAAAATGCTCTAATTTCAGAATGAGAAAGATTTCCAATCCAAATTGTAACTTAATAATAGTGTAAGTTAAACGTTCATCCTTACCATTGTCATTATTATTTCTCAAGGGGGACAACTATTTGATGTTAATAAGGGGAAGCATGTTATAATTATTTGTTATTAATTATAGGATATAACTTGAGATCAAGGCTAATGGCAACTTTCAGAGACCTTTTTAAGTTAAGAATAAAAGTAGATTATTTGCCTTGGCTTTTATACTAATACATTATTACTATATCAAATTTGGTTCTCACTAGGTGTCTCTTACCCATACTTGTTATACAGTTTTATAAAGGGCACATTAAAAGCCAATAATAATTAACAGAATATTAAATTCTTACTACTGTAGTGATTTGATCCTCATTGAGTGCTCTATGCTTGTGACCTGACCCTAATCACTTTGTCTTGACCCTTATTCTGTCCTATATTATTAAAAAGGGTTAAAAAGCTGCTCAAGCAAACTATTACTACTTTAATGAGTTTGATCCTCACAAGTTGT
This sequence comes from Sepioteuthis lessoniana, assembly GCA_963585895.1. Taxonomy (NCBI): domain Eukaryota; kingdom Metazoa; phylum Mollusca; class Cephalopoda; order Myopsida; family Loliginidae; genus Sepioteuthis; species Sepioteuthis lessoniana. The sequence goes on along the minus strand of CAUZXS010006174.1, from coordinate 116,418 downwards.
CCTATACATATGTTTTATTCAAGTAAATATAGAAGGTGAATAAGGAATATTAAAAAAATTCCAACAATGAAAACTAAATCTGGAATAAATTATTTAAATTTTTTTGTTTTATGATATTTATAGAACTCTTGAAGTTTTGGGTGTGTTATATATCACTTGATAAAGGGAATAAAGAATCTTTCATAATGCTTTCTAAAAAGAAACTTTAAACATTTATTTGTAATATGCACTTTATTTTCTTTGATAACTTTACTTTTAAAAAGGTACTTTTCATTTGTCAAGTATTTAGTAGTCAGACTTGAGTACCAAAGAAAAATGCAATTTTTAATGATTATACATATCTTTAAATTCATAAAGGTATGGTAAATGTATAATAATTTACATTTTTTACCTATTATCTTATTGGTCCTTACTATATTTTTTTTTTATGCATTAGTAAAAAATCTCTAATAAAGAACTCTGTTATCCTTGATTTTTCAATGAAACTACCATTTTATATATATATATATATATATATATATATATATATATATATATATATATATATATATAAATTCTTTTTGGTTTTGTTTTTATGTAAATGATGCAGAGTATGTTTCTCAGTCTGTATGTCTGGTAGTGAGGGTACTTTTAAAATGTATACACCTAGCAAGTAAGGGGTTGAATGTACAGAAATGTAATGAATAGCTTGGTTGATTAATTTAAAGATTTGTCTGGACTATCTGGCAGGGCTTAGAATATACTGACTATACCCCTTGCAGAATGGTAAAACCCCTCCTTACCAAAAGGTGTTCTGGGTATGGTGAAGTTCCAGTGGAAGATATCTGGTAAATGTAGAGTGCTCTTTCATTACTATTACTCCCAAGTCCACTCTGAGTGGTAGTAACTATTAGGGTTTCATCTAGGGGTCAATCAAGTCTTTTAAAATTATTTGTATCCATTAGGACCATTTGCAAAAAAAAACTTTTAGGAAACCACTAGATAAAGGTTTATGTACAGTGAATGCAAACCTTAATGTTTGAGCATAAAATAATCCTAGATTGATTGATCTACCATAAAATTAATCATTCATGGACTGTTCAAAGTTTTTTTAAAATAGGTTTAAATTCAATTCATTCTAATCCAGGAAAAGATAAAATTAAAAATCCTACTGTTCTTAATTGATATATATATATATATATATATATATATAAACCCTATCAATTTATAAAAACATTAAAAAATAAACTTTTGGAAAGTTTAGCTATATATATATATATATATATATATATATATATATATATATATATATATATATATATATATATATATATATATATATATATATATATATAATGTGAGGGTATGTTGGCATCTTTGAGATCTTTTTCTGCATATGCACATTGTTACTCTAACTAAATAGGTTTTGTCATCATTTAAAGATGATTTGTAGAATCTAGAGTTTTAAACCAAGATCTTTTCCCCTGCATCTCTGCAAGTTCTTCTGAAACTGGTTGAATACATACTTCAAAACCAAAGAAGCCATTTGGAAATTTACTAAGCTTTTTGCTTAGATGTGGCACAGGGCCATATGAAAGGGGCACCCAATGAGACTCTAACTCACTCGTGTAGGTTTGCTAGTCGAGCTTGCTAACCAAAGAAGCCATTTGCCTAATGTGACAAAATATGTAGGCAGGTTTTAAGCTTCTCCACTCTTAAATGTATACTAGGCGTGGTGTTTGTTATTTTGTAAGTTTGAGTAAAGCCAGAAGTGAGATGAAGGAAAAGACACTCCTTTGTGATAATACTTGATAATGCTTATGACTCTATAGCAGGTCAGGAGATTTGCTGTTTTTCATCTCAAAAGAACAGATAAAAATGGACATCACTTTGACTAAAAATGAAAATTCATCTAATTTATGACAAATTTTGTCAATTAATAAAATCATCTCAAATAAAAGAAAATGAAGATATATGAAATTTGATGTAATAAAAACTTTAGAAATAACCAAAATGTTAATAAATTTGGATTTGTAATAAGTGTGTCTCTCTGTGCTTTGTAATAATTACTGAAAGACTATAGCAACAAAAAAATGAAACAATTGTTCTAAAAAATAAGGACCAAAATTTTTACTAATAAAGAAAAAAAGTCTCTGTAGACTTTGTTTTTTACAGAAGAAAATTAATTCTAAAGAAACTATCTTTTTAGCAAAACGTGTCAATTTGATTTTCCACATTATCTTTTCTTCACATGTGTATATGTAATTTACTTAATATTTAAAATTTACTTATATTTATTTTATCTTTTTTGGCGGGGGGATTGTGGAGCCAGCAGAATAATCAGTAAATTTAGAACTTTTTTTTCTACTTCCTCATCTTTTAATTTCACTTATAGTTATGATGTTTTGTTTATTTTTCCAAGATTTTTTTGAATTGATTTTAGTGATTTTAATATATTTTAATTCTTATATTTCTTTATAAAGTTGAGAATTTTGCTAAAACATTGTCAGTAGGTCAGCATAGAAGACTAAATCCTTAATTCAACAATCAATTTGAAAAATCAGTTGTGTGTGTGTGTGTCACAGTCAAAGTATGGAGCACTCAGTAAGGATTGTCCGCTAATGTAGCTAATCATTTCATCTCATAAGGTGGAGTTATTCATGTACCTAAATATATGAACAAAAGTGATAAGACAAATAAGAATATTTCTGTTATTTTTTATTTAATTGTTCTCAACTTTTTATGAAAGTTTATAAAGGAATTGATCTGCAATAAGAGAAGTGACAAAATGCGCTGGTGACTTAATGTATCTATTTGTTGAATGAAACATAGTTAAGAGAACAACTACTTCCTATATATATATAAGTTGGCGACTGCAGTCGAGGGTGACCAGAAAGCTCCGTTTTCAATAGCTACTACACCAATGTGTAGGGGAGGGTGCTACTCCTTTCCCTGGATTGCTCCACTTTACCCTTGATATGTACCTTATATTGCTGAGTGTTGAGAAAGGAGGTATCAAGTACCATTTTTAAAGTCTTTGGTATGATGCAACCTGGGATTGAACTCCGGTCTCCCGGGCCATTGGCGAACATTCTACTCATTAGGCCAATGGACTGAGCAAATATGTCTTGCAAATAAAAAATATTGATACTCAAAAATATATTATAAAAATAATTTCCTTAATACTCAAAGACGAAAGGATTGATGGGGTGTGGAAACTATGAGAAAGTAAATAAATAAAAAAAAAAAAGTGAGAAGACTGATGAAAAATTAGGATGGAAAGTAAGGAAAAAAAAATCATATACTCACCTATATGTTGATAAATGTGTGTGATAGCTGTTATGAGTATAGCATTCAGTAAAATAGTAAGAAAATATGAATTTGTTCACACACACACACACATATATATATATATATATATATATTATAATCGATGAGGGCCATATGATCAACCTTATGATTGAGGAAAGCATCTGTGTGCCCAGGTGGCTAATGAGACCAATCTGTGTGTGGAAGTCTTGGGCAGTGAGAACAAGGAATTGTAGCAGCAGTGGCTGATATTGCACTGCCTTTTCTAAGTTTCCTATGCAGCTCAGTTGCTGTGTTTCGTCTGGTTTCACAGACTTTAGTTCCATGTTTGACAACTTCACACCACTTGTCTCTGCCCTGTGCCAGATGTTTCAGACAATTAGGGGCGATACTGAAAGATTTCATGGAGACCTTCAGTGTGTCTTTGAACCACTTTTTCTGGACTCCTTGGGAGCACTTGCCCTGAGACAGTTTGCCATAGAGCAGTTTCTTCGGGAGGCTGTGATCTTTCATGCAGACAACATGACCGGCCCAATAAAGCTGTGATTACATCAAGATGGTGTAGATGCTGGGAAGAAAAGCCCAAGTTAAAACCGGTGTCAGGAATGTGTTTTTGCCGTGTGATGCCGAGAATCTTCCTCAGACAGGTTGTGTAAAAATGGTATAGCTTCTTTATATGTTGTTGATAACTTGTCCACATTTCAGTCATAAAGGAGGTTGGTAAGAACGACAGCTTGGTATACCTTGATTTTGGTTGCCTCTGAGATGCCTCTCCGATTTTACACATTCATGTTGAGTCGGCCAACGGCTGCACTCACTTTTGACAGTCTGGTGTTCACCTCTTCATCCATAATGATGGACTTAGAGAGGGTGCTGCCAAGGTAGGTGAACTTTTCTACCTCTTTCAGTCATTGTCCCTTGATGGTGATGTTGGGCTTGACCTGTGGTTTTCCAGGTGCAGGTTGGTGCATCACTTCTGTCTTTTTTTTTGTGCTGATGGTGAGGCCAAAATTATCACAGATCACTGAGAACTTGTCAACACTGTTTTGCATGTTGGCTTTGGTAGTAGTGTTCAGTGCACAGTTGTCAGCAAACAGAAACTTGTTGATGATATCGGTCTTCACTTTGTTTTTTGCTTGAAGCCTTCTGAGGTTGAAGATAGAGCAGACAATGCGATATCGAATATAGATTCCATTATCTGAACCATTAAATGCATCAAACAGCATTGCAGAAAACATGATTATGAAAAGAGTGGGGGCTAGGACATATCCCTGCTTAACCTCATTTGTGATGGGGAAGGCTGCAGAGCTTTCTTCATTTTCTTGCACCCTTGCAGCAAACACCATGTCAACGGTCTCATATCCCTTATGGAGGCCAGATTGACTCTCTGGTAAGAGTCTGTTCGAGATGGTTGTTGAGGCAATTCAGAAGGACTCATTGCTTCTGAAATTTGCCTGGTACAAAATTGACATTGCCATCCTCAGTGAGACCAGGCTGGCAGGCAAGAGAGCTGATTGAGAAAAGCTCAGGTTATTCTCTCTTTTTTTTTTTTTTTTTTTTTTTTTTTTCTGGAGTGGACTTCACTTGTAGACAAGTTAGCCTGCCCCCTCGAAAGAGGTGATTGATCACCTCATGACTATGAGACTTCCATTTCATCACAGGAAAAAGTTTGTTACTGTCATCAGCACCTATGCACCCACCATGACCAAAACAGATGAGACAAAAGACAACTTCTATGAAGACTTAAAATATGTTATCTCTGCTGTTCCTGCTGATGACAAGCTCATCATTCTTGGTGACTTTAATGCAAGAGTTGGACAAGATAGCACCTCCTGGGAAGGAGTACATGGTAAACACAGGACTGGAAAATGCAACAGCAACAGCTTATTGCTTCTTCAGACCTCCCTCAAGCATAATCTTCTAATCACCAGCACCGTATTCTGCCTCCCTTCTCACAATGACATCCTGAATGCACCCCCCGCTCTAAGCACTGGCATCTGATCGACTGTCATTGTGAGACAGAGGCATGATGTGAGAGTCACAAGAGTTGTGTGTGGTGCAGAATGTTGGACAGATCATCGCCTAATTATTTCTAAACTAAGCATCAGAGTCCAGCTTTAAACAAGATTACAGGGCAAAAAAGCACCAAAGCGACTGAACATCATGAAGCTAAAAGACGTTCTGTTGTATATTGACCTTCGACCCGGCCAAACATGCCATTCCAAAGTGATGCACTGGAAGGAAGTGACACATTCCGATGGCAGTTATGAGAAGAAATCGCATAGGCGAGCTGGCTGAAATATGGGACAAGGTAAAAATCCCATGGTACACTCATAGACTGATGCACCAGAAGAGTGACCTGTGAACTGCATGACAGTTATTTCCGCTTGATGACGAGCAAACATGCCATTCCAAAGATTGAGTGGGCGATTGAACTATTATATAGCTCGGTGAAGACGAGTTGGAGATCAGACGTGGTAGGGAAAGCCACCACCCAGCAGAAGGGGCCCTCGGGACCCCCTATTGAGTTGGAGATCAGATGAGTTAGAGATTAGATGTGGTAGAGAAAGCCAGCAGAAGGCTGAGCCCCTGGGCCTCCGGTTGAGCATCAGGAGAAGGACACACGGCTATGTCCGGAGGGGCTGGCGAGGTCAATATGTTGCAGTTTTTGTTCAGTCTCCAACTCCCTCTCACACGCAAACCTTCCAATCTTTGCTCGTCTTTTTCATTGTCATTATGATTCTGCATATATATGTATATGTAGATGTATATGCATGTGAGTATACAACATGTATGTATAATTTGGTGCCCGTGCCAGCCGAGTTTCTGCAAGGACTCAGAACCAACCCAGTTATCGTAAACGACAGTCTTAAGCATCACATCATGACATCAACAAAAAAGACAAAGAAAAATGCTGGAATGGAAAGAAGAAAAAAGAACAAACCAGCAGCAAAAAGAAGGAAAGGGAACAGACCGATGCAAAGGGAACAGAAAAAGGAAAAAAAGGAGCAAAGGAAAAGGCTGCAACATGCTGGAATGGGAAGAAAAAAAGAAAAAACAAGAACAAACCACCAACAGAAAGAGAAAAAAAAGAAACTGTAAGTAAATTGCTCGTTCAAATAACTATCTCTCTGTCAATTAATATTTGGGTTTGTGAAAAAAGAATTTAAATTGATTATAATGGTGAAAGCATTATTTTTAATGACAAGGGCCTTTCTAGAAGGATAAAATTGGAAATAATTTTTTTTTAAGAATATGTGTGATCCCTAGATAAAAATTATGATTACTGCTATGTGTAATATTGTAGTGAGGGAGAGAAAAAGAGTGAGGAGAACATATGCAGACTGAAAAAAATTCCGCTGTTCACGAGAGCTGGTCCCGTCGTTGCCCTGTGTACGTTGTCTCGGCCATCGTCTACTTACATTGAAGAGTTCAAGCCTCATAGATGAACGATTCTAATTCCTCTCTTGACTGCTCCTACTTCACACAAGCGTCCGTTGAGAAAATAAATATATATTGTTATATATATTCTATGTCGTCGTTTGTTTGACCTGAGAGTGGAACGTAACAGTTCCAAACAAGCAATCATTTGAGGCCTTAGATGAACGGCTTGATACCATCCTTTTGCATGAGTAAGATATGGAAACACTCTCCGGGACACCATATATAGCACAGCTATGGACTGTTTAGGACCATCTACCAGAAGACAGACTGGTTTGATGGGAACAATGACCTTGGACCTCACCCAGATCTGACTCAATTCCTGTGGAAATCTATAAGGAGAGTGGATCAATGCTGACAGGTAAACTTCTGACCCTCATTCAGCTGATATGAGTGAAAGAACAACTACTGCAGTCCTTCAAGGATGCCTCCATCATCCATATTTACAAACGGAAAGGGAACTGACAGGCATGCGATAATCACCATGGAATATCCTTACTTTCAATTTCAGGGAAGATATGTATATTGTAAGAATTAGGAATTGAAAGCCTGAAGTGCGTATTATTGCAACTTCAAGTTTTCAAGCCCTAATTCTTACCATTTTGTCAGTGTATAGTTTTTCACTTAGAATAAAAGTTGGTTTGATTTTTAAAGACTTATTAGAAAAAGTAAATATTTTTTTGTACTGATATTTTTCTCTTCAATCTTCAAAAATAATTCTTTTAAATTAAAAATTTGAAAATCAAGAAATTACTATTGAGGGGAAAATCATAAGTTTTGCACTTAGGATTAAAAAGTGTGTAGTGGGGTACTAGATAACATTGCTTAAAGTTTTTTTGTTTTTTTAAATGGGACACAGAAAACTGAAGAAAAGTTTAATTTTTTTCTTTAATTCAGATTTCATGATCTTGCAATCACTTCTCAAAATTGGAGTCTGTTTTCTGCATGTAATTTTTTATTTATTAAGAGAAAAAAAATCCTATATTTCTTATCACTTCTAATAAAACACTAATTTTTATGTTTGGTTTCTTAAGTCCATGAAAGAAGAAATAAAATATTTCAAAATGATTTTTTTTAATTTGTCAAATGTAGATTTGCTATTTTTTAGTATTTGAATAAAATTTTCCATCTCAAACATTTGTATGCTAAGTGTTTGATTGTATTAACTCACTGGTAGTTAAAGTATGACCTTTGTTCAAATGATTAATCATGAATTTGGACTTTTTGAATTTATTGTATTTTGATTATCTCATTGCAGCTGGGAATGTGTGTACCAAGGTACACAGTCTGAAGAAAAAATTATGTGACCTAATTTTAGTATATGTCCAAATGTTAGTTTTTTTTTTCTAGGACATAAAAAACAGCTAGAATGAAATAACTAATGACACTCATTATAATATTATTATGCAAATTTTTCACTGTAGTGTGCATGACAGTAAGCCTTCTTGAGTATCCAGGACTCTCCTAAGTATTTTAACTGATCTTAATAGGGCTGTGGTCTGGATGGCTTTGATTCTTCCTTTAGTCTCCAAATCTCCCAGTCTCTTTTCCATGCTTTTGGGGATCATTCCAAGAGCATCAATTATGATTAGTACCACTATCAACATCATGTTCCGCTTCTTTTTCAACTCTCTGGCAAGGTCTAAGTACTTGTTCAAGTTCATTTCTTGTTAATACAAGATTTGCTTTCTAGTTGGGATTGGGTGATCCATTTGTATCTCAATGTGATAATATTGTGGGTTTTATTTTCCTGGAAAGATTCTGGATAATGGCAATTTTCCTTTCATTATCCAGTTGAGCTAATCTGCTTCAAATTGACATTGTTTAAACCAGAAACCCAAGATTCTCTTGTAGTCTGGTGCCTTGCAATTTGAAATTTTCTTGATACTTTCTTGTAGGCATTTAAGATATATTTCTGCTTCTAATCTTTTTTCAATAAATTGTAGTTAATTCTTTATATTGATCAACAATTCAGTCTTTTTGTTGTGTTATCTTTGTCCCTACATTTTGTTCTAACAATATTTTATTTCAGTTGTATCCTGTTGCTTGATTTTCTTCATCCATTTTCTATTTTATTTGTTTGGGGAATCTACTTTCATTATTTTAAAATGTTCTGTTTTGTTAGTATTTGCTGGATCATGTGCGTGTTTTGTTAGTCTACTTTTTGATATCTTAGTTTTCTTCATCTAGTTGGATTATCTGTCTTTTTTGCTGTTGTCATCCTTACTCACTCATTTCATTCCATTATATTAAGTGTTTTCTTTTTTTTCAGTTGGTATTTTAGCACATTTTCATATTTAAAAAAATTTTTTACCTTCAACTTCATTTCTTTTAAATTTTAATCTCTCTTTGCCTTTTGGAGATCACTATTGAGATTTCTAGTTTATCAATGGCGACCTTTTTGTTCCTGCATAAATTAGATTGTTTGTGTGTTGTCATCTGTTACGATGTCTTTCAATTACTTATTCACCTTTTCTGTTTCTGATTTAACTTTTTTTTCCAGTTGCCCTGTTGGTTGAGCTTAGAATAAGTCTTTGACTTGTTATATGGAACATTAGATTCTTTTTATATTGCTATCCTCTATTTCCTGTAGCCTCTATGTGAGGTTTACATTTAAAATAAATGTAGTATTAATTTATCTTCTACTTGATTTCTTTTTATTGCTTTCTGAGGTATTATGTCAGCAATTAGGGGTGATTTTAATGGTAGGGTGTCCTTGTCTGTGTATCTGGTTATTTCTTTCTTGTTTGGGTTAAGATTTTTTTCTGCATCCCCCCTCCACTGGTGCTTAAGGAGGTATCTTTGAGATTGAGAACTATCTATCATTTATTTATAAGGGGAGTGGAAAGACACTGTAAAAGATGGATTATATTGTGTTTCAAAAAATTTGCTATCATTTGAGATGTACAAGATGTGTTATCAGTATTATACATTTTAACATTTGAGATGTTTCAGAAAAATTGATAATTTATTATCTAATAACTTAGTCAATTCTTATTTAAATTATCTCAAATTTTAACAGCATGTGTAGGAATGACTTAAAATTCTATTTTAATTGTTTTTTTTCTTTCCAGGGAATGATGTTTCTGTACCGGGGGGGGGGGGAAGCAAAACATTAACCATAGTGGCAAGTGTTATGGAAGTGTTTATTTTAGAAAAAGAGTTGGAGAATCTGAAAATTTCTTAAAATTTTGTATTGTGTGTATGTATGTATGTCTTATGTATAATACAAAAAGTTACTCTGAATAAAAATGATCTATAAGATTATGTTGGGTTTTATCAAAAATTAGTTTACAAAATTAAAATTGACACTTGTTGCATAAGTTTCACATGACCAGTATACATAAAAATTGTAATCTGCAAATATCAATCAATTATAACATTTTAATATTTTATGTTTCACTCTGTAAGATTCATCGGAAATTGAATTGTAAAATTATTTTAGGGAAAAATATTAGAGAACACTAAAACTAATTCCATTTGATTTGACATTGGATAGAATAACAAATTTATTCCACAAAATTCACAAATTTTAATACATTATTTACTTATAATTTATTATTAACAATATTTTACTTGACTAAGTAATGTTTTCAAATTCTTTAATAATTTAAATGATGTTTATGAAAACAATTTTGAACATTTTTCTGTTTCCACATTTTTAAGTTTTATGTATTCCTAATTACTTTGTCATGACAACCTTATAGTTTTAAAATTCCCAAATATTTTTCCTAAAATTAATTTTTTTTTCTGTATCCTATGGAGAGTATAACTTTATAATTAATAAATATTTCGCCAAGTTTGGTTTACATGTCATATTTTTCTTATACTTTATTTTCTGCTATATATATATATATATATATATATATATATATATATATATATATATTAGCACTAAAGTAATTCTATTCCGATAGCACACAGCATCTTCTTTGATGGTATTATGATGGGAGGGTTATCTCCTGAAGTTTGAAATCAACACCTATGAAGCTTGGAAGGGTGGCAGTGGGCAGTACTCACCCAAAATCATGTCTTGTACACCAAGAATATATATATATAACCCACCAACTACAAAGTTTTTTTTTTTTGTTTTTTTTTTTTTTAATACAAAAAATGACATCAGTCTAGTTTGAAATGGAAGGCAATTAATGTTGAAAAGCACTAACTTTTTTTCCATTTAAAACATTAAATATCAAGATGGTTGTAAAGACCAAAACATTGGTGAATTTCATATAAAGAATTTACACACAGAATATTTTGTTTCTGTACATTTTATATTTACATATCATTTAAAGATTTATTTATAGTTACAATTTTCCTTTTGCTAGTAAAAGTATTAATAGGATGGTTTCTACTCCTGTACTTATTTTAGTTTAACACATTCAAATGCAGATGGTTAAAATTGTACCTATCCTTCAAGTGGAGAGTATCTACTTAACTTGGTGTTTGATATCCTGTTCTTTTTTTTTTCACAGTAGGGCTTGAACACTGACCATTACTGTTGATTAGGGGAATACAAAATTATCCCTGCCAAGAGATCAACTTCAGTGTTAGCTGTGTGTTTCATATCTCTAAGAAATAACTTAGCAGAAATTGTTTAAGAGCAGTTATTAATGACACACACACACACACACACACACTGCTAACAAGAATGATATGTCGTCTGATAAATGATGAGGCTTTCAGTTTAAAAACCGTTTTAATTCCAGGAATCCACTCTCAAAAGTGCACTTCACCTTACTGTATAGCTGAGTTTTTTAGAAAATATTTTAATGGTAGCACTTTAAATTTTTCAAGTGTAGGTATTCATGTTGGTTTGGTATCACTTTATACCTAGTAGTTACTATTTTGTACATTTTTATATTTATTTAATTAGTATAACTTTGTATCTTAGTTTTGTCTAGTCTTTCTACCATATGACAAAGCAAGTTTAGGAAATGTTTTGTCTCTCTTTTTGAATTACAGGGTATCTCAAAATAGATGCAATCCATTAATATGATGATTTATATTGCATAAAGTCATCTTTTATCTGAATCTTATAAAGCAATATCAATTCAGAAAGGTCAAACCGGATGACAAGGACAGAAATTGATTGACTTTATCGTACAGTGCACGGGAAAGACCAAGTTCTTAGGAACATCTTTGGAGGTTTTTTTTTTTTTTTTTTCCTTCTCTGACTCATTCCAACAGAATCTCTCACTGCATCCACATTTGTCAGGACATCTTACTGTCAACTTCAGATTTTGCTTGGACATTTGTTTCCAAATAAGTAGTGATGCAAAATATTTTTTTCTCTCTTGTCAAAGGCATTGTGATCGAAGATTAATAGTTGTTATAGTATATTATTTTCAAATCTGAAGCTAAAGAGAACACAACATTATTATTAGAGTTATTGGCTCCCATGTATATAGAATTTCCTCATTGTTTCTAGAAATTGTTGGCTTTCTCTTGGATGGTGCAATGTCTAATCCTCCTGATTTCTCAAATGGGCTTGTGGCCAACAATGTTGACTGCTGAATTGTGGGATTGGAGTGTAGAATCAACTTTGCTTAGTCGGCCTTTGCTAAAGAAGTTCAACCACCCTACTATTTACCTCTACCTGAAGAAGTGAGTTCATGCCTTTCTTAAGGGCATTAATGAGAAGTGAATTTTAATAGCTTCAGCCAAAACTAAATTGTATCATTCATTTACTTTTTAGCTGAATGAGAAATTGATTCATGCTTTTAAGGGCTGAAACTTTTTACTACATAAATACATATACTGGTTCCATAGGAAATGGAATCTGGGACTTGATTTTAAATCCTGGATGAGGCTTTCTGTATTTCAGTCTGTGATGCTGACAAAAGAAAGACGGGGAACACAAAAAGGGTTGATAGAAAAACATATATTCAAGTAACAGAAACAAGATACAAGTGAACCTGGTTAAACAGTAGTTAGTTGATAGGAAGCTGAGAGTCCAGTGGGGTAGTGACTATCCGTCCACTACGCAGATGGTGTCACGTGATTGTATCACACTGATTTGGTTAACTCCATCTAACACTTGTTGACATGTAGTTATGGAGGAGGGTGAGTCCATTATGTAGGGAGTACAACTTCAGTTTGTGCTAATGCCCTTGAAAAAGACAAGAATCCATCTCTTCAAGCTGTGAATAAATAGTAGGGTAGACTAGGTTCTTTAGCCTTAGTTAGGCAACCAGTTTTGGAGAAGGAAAACTCTAAATTCAAAGTAGCTATACTCTGCTTTAAAATAGACCTTGTGTCACATCTTGCTCTTAGCAAAAGGGCTGGGTAAATATATACACTGGTTCAACCATTTACTACATTATGAACATGAAATTATCTAAACTTAAAAACTTTAATGTAACAAAATATCACTGAAAAAGCTACAAAATATTCAAAGCTTCTCTACACTTTACTCTTGTAAAGTCTGCATTAAACATTTGACAGTAACTTGCATTATTATAACACGCAATCCAAGGATTTTATAAATTTAATATATTTTAACATCTTGTCATATAATGATCCCAGAAAAAAGTCTTAAATCTTTAGTTATATAAAATGCTCGAATTCCATTGACATTGGAGGGTTTTTTTTTTTTTTTTTTATTTCATTTCAAAATACGTTTTACATTTTAATTTAAAAAATTTTTTTTTTTTTTTTTTTTTAAGCAGATGGTCTGTGTGTCCATGAGTGAGAGAAACTTCAATTTTCGACATTGAAGTTATCTTTGACTATATAAACCTGTTAGAGAGTGTGTGTGTGTGTGTATATATATATATATATATATATATATATATATATATATATACACACACACACACACACTAGAAAAGTTTACTTTTTCCTTATAAGAAACCTGAATCTTTTGTTTCTGCTGAGATTAGCACAATATGTTGCTTTGTTTATTCTTACTCTTGATACTGAATTAATATTGACCTGCCAATTTTCGTATTGGCAGCTTTTCACACCAGACAAGAACTTGTTATACTGTCATTTAAGGTTGAATTTATTGATTTTCTTTCTTTACTTATGCAATAATACCTTTCAGCTAAAAATAAAATTCTAAGTTTGAAGTATAATTCTTGTAAAATTCAGATGAAATTTATATTTGAAGAAAGTTTATTTTAGCAAATTCCTAAATCGCTGAAACTTTAAGTCAAGTTAACATTTGCTGTTGCCAAGACTAGCAGTTGATATTGATACTAAATCTCTTTCTTTTATTTATTAAACTTTGCTTACAGTACATGCTGTTCCTAAGTGGTCACCCATTTAAGTACTGAACTGTCACATTGTTGCTTATGTTTAGTGATCTCTTTAGAACTGGTGTTTTCTGCATAACTTGGTCCTAAATCTACATTTTTACTAAATTTTGCTTTGTTAGGTCGTTCATTATACCTGCTGTTTCTAAGTGGTTACTCCTCTAATTGCTGAACAGGCTCATTGTTGCTTAACTTCAATAATCTCATATGAACCAGTGCTTTTAGTATAACTTTACTGTAACTTATACGGAATTCTTTTTCTTAGGTTAGCATATTTATATTATGATAGAATTTCTTAACGTGCTTTTTACCATAATGATGAAGAAGAAAAAAAAATTAGTCTTCTGAAGTCTAAAAATTAAACTAAAACATGACTTGAAGACAAAAAAAATCTGATTATGGTTTAAAAAAAACAAAACCTCTTGTCCATTTACCTTATGATGAATCTTTCGTGACTCACTGACCTGGAGAGCTATACCAAAGAAGTATGTTTTTGTAAGTTCATCCCAGTTAGTAGCAAAAGAAAAAAATGTGCATTATACAGGAACCATATTTAGCAGTAGAATAGCTCATGATTTATAAGCACAAATTTGTGTTTAAGATTTATAGACACCATAACATTGCAAAAATGGCACATTATAGCATAATTTTTCTCAGGACCATTTAAATGCACTAACTTAGAGAATAAAACAATTGTGATTTAAATCATTTGTTTGTTATGTTTCCTTGGGCATCTTTTTTATTATTTTCTCACATCAATCTTAAGAAAAAAAAAGGAATCTTTGCTCTGAACTTATACACTATTAATATATGTATATACAGATTAAATTCTGTTAGATAATTCATCTGATAGTTCCTCAAAAATTAAATTATTTTTCTTACCATTATATCTGAAATCATCCAGTTCAATCTTAGAATTTCTTTATTGCTATTTTTGATCTGATTAGGCAATTTGTTCCAAAAATATATTATTCTTTTAGCAAAAAAAATCCAGCTGGTTAATAGACCTTAAAGAAAATCTGCCTTGACCGGGCCACTATTTTTGGAGTAATTTTTAATTTGGTGTAAATTGCCTTAATTTTCTTTCTTTCTTTCTTTTTTTTTTTTTTTTTTTTTTTTTTTTTTTAATTCTAAGGGAGATAACTTGGATTAAGTACTAATTACAGAATTATTTCTCTTAAGAAAAAAAGAATTAAGCAGCTTGGAGTGGAGTTTTTTACCTGTCAGAACTCCTCTTTATCAGCAATAGTGGCATACTGGTGATGATACTTTAATAATATTAATAGTAAAGCTTAATGATAATTACCTTTTGCAAGTAATTATGGTATAAATTCTCCAAATTGAAAGTTAACATTGAGTAGAGACTGGCAAAGGTGATATTTAAGGAAGCGCTAAATAGAAACATCTTAAGGTAGTCATACCAAAGACTCAAAAAATAGTACTTGATGCCGCCTTGCTTAACACTCAGCATTATAAGGTACAGATCAAGGGTAAAGTGGAGCAATCCAGGGAAAGGAGTAGCGCCCTCCCCTACACCTTAGTGTAGTAGCTATCGAAAAGGGAGCCTTTGGCGACCTTAGTTGAGGGTGCTCAACTAAGGTCGCCAACTTTTACTTACTTACTATTGTCTGCCAGAGAAGATAGTGCTAATTCTTTGAGCTGCTGCTTCCCACTGAAAAAAATCTGTTGCTAATTTGCAGCCAGAGAAATTTCCACAGATTTTTTTAACTTGTCTCCAAGACAGTGAGTACAAAATGAGTTATACCCATTGTTAGCTTTGAAAGAGGTCCATTTATATAGGTCAAACATAGTAGCTAGTGTCATGCCTCAGTGACTGTCACATGGGTAGAGTAATAAGATATGTACTATTGTGCACAATGTGTAGAAGTTAGTAATGTATTGTATAGTCTAATGCTCTTCCTGTGGTTGAATTTATAGTTGATTATTTACTGTGGGAGTTGGGTGAAGCTAGGCTAATCAGTGCTGTTCCATCTTGGAAGTGTGTGTGTGTGTGTGAGCCATGGTGTGGTGACTGTTGGACTGCAACATTGTAGTTACTGGGTTCAAACTCTAGCAGCACTATTGTATTCACTTTTTAACTGATACCTACAGGAAAGGTGTGAATCCCCTTATTCCCCCCACCTCAGTTATGGGAGTTAAATAGTACCACCACTGTTCTTCTGCAAAGATGGCTTTGGCATTAAATAATCTATGAAGGTTGATATGCCATTAAACAAAGAAACCAAACCAAAACATTTCAAAGAATAAAGATCATTTATTGAATACAGGAATA
Source organism: Sepioteuthis lessoniana (assembly GCA_963585895.1). Lineage (NCBI taxonomy): Eukaryota > Metazoa > Mollusca > Cephalopoda > Myopsida > Loliginidae > Sepioteuthis > Sepioteuthis lessoniana. Next base: position 100,137 of record CAUZXS010006174.1, on the reverse strand, counting down.
CTTTATGTAGATGGTTCTTTAATAACCAAAGATTTTTTTATAAAATAATTTTTTTAAAGAATTAGGATAACTTTTGTAGGTTAATGATTCCCACTTTTTTTTTTTTTTTTTTTTTTTTTGTTACTCCATGGCTGACCCAATTGCTTAAACATTTTAATACCCCCTTTTGCTGCATATTCTCCCCACCAAAAAAAAAAGACAAATGGCAGTGGTTACCAATTGATAACAACTTTTCCACTTGTAGTTCTAGGTTGAAGATCAAAATGCAAGACTAAGAAGGTTGTTAGTTTCATAGATAAAGGTAGACTGTAGGTGACTTATACTGTGAAAAAAGTAATATTTATAAATTTTATTCCCATTTAACAAAAATACTAAGATAATATTTATTAGTGTACAATTTGTTGGTTGGTTGATTGGTTGCTTTTAATGGCATGTCAACTCATCTGAGGTTATTTTATGCCTAGAGGTTAGGGAATCATGCTCATTATGTTTATATTTTTGTGTAGTTGTTTCCTAAGAGTTTGTTTTTTGTTTGTACCCAATTATGATATCATGTATTCCTATCTAATGGGAGTGAAAATATACTTTAGATCTACACAACTGAGGCCTCACCATCAGATGCTGTTTAATATCATCTCCTGGACTTTTTTTTTTTTTTTTTTGTCTTATTCCTTCTGTAGGGGATATGATCAGCATATAAGTTCTGCCAACAGGACATGTGCAGTTTGTGGGGAAAAATGTGAATTAAGCAGACAATATTTTAATGACATTTTTGAATTAATCAGTCAAACCTCAACATGATTCATTTCTTAGCCGCAAAATGCTTTGCTCTTCTCACCAAAATTCAGAACTGTGTTGCAAAATATTCAAATTGCTTCTTCCCCAAGGTGAGATGTTAGGTAATCAGTATATAAGTGTGTGTGTTGTTCACCTCAGTCTTTTTTTTCTCAGTCCACTATAGAACTCAGGCTTTCTTCAAAGTCTATAATCTTGAAGAGTAATAGGCCTAACACTGCTATGTTGTCCATTGGCTGGGAGTCTGTTCAGTTGCCAGTCTTTTGGAACTGGTTAACTCACCAAGGCTAGAGAGTTTGATCTGCCCTACTGTTTTACTTGGAATTCATCCTCTCTGCCCAATTATATCTTTCCTGAAAGTTGTGCTAAGCATAAGGGTTATTGTAGGAATGCCTATTCGTCCCACTGATTGGATGACAATGATGTTACCATGAACAATGACTAGTGAAATGTCGCCATTTTTAAAGTGGTGGTGGTGGTGGTAGTTGTACATAAACCTATAACAAAGAAGTTTTAAAGGTAATTGATGCCACCATGAACTTTTCAGTTTACAATGTTTTTGGTTACAGTCTTGGAGAAGATATTTTATATTAAGATCTTATTCTATTTTCTCTGGGGAATACTTCATTGCCATTACTCCCAGATATACTCTGACTTGGAGTGGTTGTATTTGTTAGGGTCTCATCTATGGGTCAAATAGAACTGTTTAAAATTTGATTGTATTTGATAAGAGCATGAGCAAAAAAAAACCCCTCTTAAAACAACTACACAAAATGTAAATATGAACATACAATATAATGATTCCCTAACCTCTTGGCATAAAATAACCCTAGATAGGTTGACATGCAGCTAAAATCAAATTTGCAAACCATGTGAAATTTATTAAAGATATGTGTGTGACATGTACAGTGAAGTATATTTTATTTATTACAAATAAATTAAACATGGGTTTGCTACTATGACTCTAGGTCCAAAAAAACATTCCATGGAGTGGAAACACACTGACTCCCTGGTAACTAAAAGTTCTGGCTGCAGTGATGAGTAAAGATCATGCTGACAGCATTCTGGGGACATGATTTCCTTGAAAAAGGTGGCACTAAACGAAGCTCCAGAGGCAAAATTCACCTTATTTATTGAATGACCCTCATATTTTTTTTCCTAAGAAATCACCACCACCACCACCACTGTATGGCCCAGTCAGCTGGGGCTATAGAATATACTGACAGCATCTCTACAGAGGAGTAAGACCCCCCGGCTGGATATGACACTAAACAATCTGATGGTAAAGCTTTAGTAATGATGTCGCTTTGGTGAATGCAAAGTATCCCTTTATTGCCATTACTCCCAGATCAACTTTGGCCCAGAGTGGTAGCATCTCATAGGGTCCTATGTATGAGTTTAATAGAACTGTTTGACATTTAAACTGTACTGATGCTGAACTGAATTGTTTGAAATAGAACTGTTTGGGTAGAGTGTTTGCCAATGGTCTGGGAGACCTGGGTTCAATCCCAGGTCAAGTCATACCAAAGACTTTAAAAATGGTACTTGATACCTCCTTGCTTAACACACAGCAATATAAGGTATGTATCAAGGGTAAAGTGGAGCAATCCAGGGAAAGGAATAGCGCCTTATCCTACACCTCAGTGTAGTAGCTATTGAAAAGGGAAAGGAATACTACACTGAGGTGTAGTAGCTATTGAAAAAGGAGTCTTCTGGTCGCCAACTTTACTTTTACTATTTGTATAAAAATGTATTGGCCAATAAATAACCTACAATGGTTGATATGCCATAAAACCCAACCAAACCAAATCATATATATTTATAAAAAGGATTTTCCATTAAGTAACCTACAATAGTTGATATGCCATAAAACCCAACCAAACCAAATCATGTATATTTGATGTATATATATAAAAATGTATTTGCCATTAAATCACCTACAATGGTTGATATACCATAAAACCAAACCCAACTGTTATGTATCACTGAATTCAATCAGTCATTTGTTTACATAGTTAAATGGTCAAACAGTTCTATCTGACCCATACATAGGACCTTATCAGTTGCTACCACTTGAGTTCAGTGAGCCTGGGAGGGATGTCAATGAAGGTGTGCTCCATATTCCCCTTGAGATCCAGATTATCTGGTGTCATGTGCAGGACACGTATTGGTGGGGGTGGAGTTGGCCCTCTGTAGAGATGCTGTTGGTGTATCCTGCAGCCCCAGCCAACTGGACTCCTTCAACTGTATGCAAAAACTGAATTATTACTATAGCATAGCAAGACTTGAAACTATTTAACTGTGTGGAAATTGTACCGGCCCCAGACATCTTTCTGTCTGCTGCAGGTTCTGGTTTGTTGGCTGCATCACCAGATCTCATAGCCGATCTGCTTATTTTCCCACATTGTTTTGTTGATCAGGATTATAAACTGGTTGCTAATTCCTGATAGGGACCTATCTATGGGTCAAATAGAACTTTGACATTTAAACTGTGTACTTATGCTAAAACTGAATTGTTTAAAATCTTTTTTTTTTTGTTTTTACATTTAACTGTGTAAACTGATGGCCCCGTCAGCTTGGGCTGTCCAATGCATCTCTGCAGAGGGGTACTGAACAGTCTGATGGTGAGGCTTCAGTAATACTGGAGATTTGGGGAACACGGTGTGCCCCTTCATGGCCATCACTCCCAGGTCCACTCTGAAGTCGTAGCACCTGATAGTCCTATGTATAGGTCAAATAGAACTTTTTGACATTTAAACAGTACTTAACTATTTTTACATCTAACTGTGTATAGAAATGAGTGAAACTCTTTAACTGTGAAAAAATGAGCTCTGGTTAATTTAAAAATATATTTAATATATATGTATAAAAGGATTTGGCATTAAATGGTTGATATGCCATAAAACCAAACCAAACATAACCAAATGATGCTAAACTAAATAGTTTGAAATAGAACTGTTTGAGCATTTAACTGTGTGCAAACAAATGACTGAAGTTTAATTGAATTGTTAGTGTTAAATAGCAATACTTGGAAACATGTAACTGTGTGCAAACAAATGATTAATGGTAAATAGAATTTTGTATTAGATAGAAATAAGTGAATCCATTTAACTGTGTGAAAATGAGCTCAGACTCATTTAAAAATATTACCTACAAAATGTTTAGAAATCGTATTTTCAAAAGGATTTGGCATTAAATAACCTGCAATAGTTGATATGCTATAAAACCAAACCAAACTCCTACCACTGTACTCTTAAAATTTCCCTTAGTGTTTTTGAAGAGGAGTTAATACTCTTGGTTTTATCTAACTATTGATACTGAACCATTCTATTTAAAGTCTTAATCCAACAATTGTAATTTATCTGGAAAAAGGTGCAAAATTTGATTGTCAGTTCAAAAGAGAATTTAGTAGGACTTATTAAATAAAGCTTTCTATGGTAGGGTGTGGGATTATGTTTTAGTGTTTTGTTTCATTTTAATCTTTAGTCAGCCTGACCTAATAGAAATCAAGAAATGATTACTTTTTATTTGTTTCTCTCTCTCTCTCTCTCTCCTTGCCCATCAAATTGGATAAATAAATCCGTTAAGTAATTGTACCATTTTGTTTCATTTGAATATTTAAACAAAACAAAAAAAATATACAAATTTATCTCATTAATTCCTTTCAAGCTAATTAGTACTGGTCTTGCTTTCTGTGGGTAATAGATAATACTATTGAAACGTTACTTGACTTTAATTTAAATCAACATGAACATATTGTTTGTGTGCTTATTAGTTACATGCCTTAGGCACCATTAACAGAAAGTCTCATCTAATTTATCTCTGATTTTTTTTGTAATATTCTCTTATATATTTACTCAAACCCTCCACTAAATGCAGCATGACAGAAGGTCAATTATTTTTTATAGTAAAACTGGTTTGTGTACAGTTAGTGTAATTAAGGCCAGTCTACCCTGTGTTCGTGTGCGCATGGGGAGATATATATATGGTGTAATTGTTACCATCATAGACAATGGATGTGTTCAAAACCTGGATGAGACTGCATTTCACACAGCACTAATACCTTTGGGGAAAGGTATGAATCCAACTATTCTATCCCCAGCTATGACTAAATAGTAGGGTAGACTAGGCTTTTGAACCTTGGTATTGCAGGAGAAAAAAGCTTTGAATTCGAACCCCTTAAATTCTATAAAAATTCATCTTTTTGCATCCTTGTGTGAAGAGGTTGGGTAAATGTGGGTGTGTGTGTGTGTGTCTCTCTCTCTCTCTCTCTCTCTCTCTCTCATATATAGAAGAGAGGTGTATGTTTGGTTTGATTCTTTAATGGCATATCAACCTTTTTTAATATTTTGTACCAAAGGCATCTTTGGTGCTATTTAACTTGGAGTTGGGGGATAAAGGGGGTTCATATATTTCCCAAGGATAATAATTCATAAGTCAACCTAATAGGGTGTTTGCAAATAAAAATTGCTTACTGCAATATCACATCCTAACAATTTAGCCACTATGCCTTGGACTCCTCCTGTATATCATATAGATATTGTGTAATTATATATATATATATATATATATATATATATATATATATATACACTTAAAAAGCTTGCTTGCATATATTAAATTGTATATTATTTTGATATACCTATTAAACTGGAGTTTTTGTGCATGGTTCAGCTATTTGCAATAAGAACTATTACGATTGTTCTAATAAATTCCTGATAAATACTTTATTATATACAGGTAGAGATTTCTGTACATTTTCTCATACAAATCTAAAGGTCACAGGAATAAGCAGTTAACCTAGAAATTAAAATAATGACATTGTTTCCTAGTAATTGTTGCAGGTCACTGCTCAGGTTGTTATTTATTTATTTAATAATAAAATACAAGGAGTATTTTCTTCTTTAAGCATACATTTAAATTTCCAACTTTAAAATTATATTAAACCACATGAAAACTTACAAGGAAGAGTCTGTTACTTTCTATTATAAAAATCACCGTTCTAATTATATACATTTGATGTTCATAGATCTCAGGCCCATTCAATAAATTAGGGTCTCATCTAGGGGTTCAAATAGATCTTTGAAAATTATCATTTAATAGGACAATATGCAAAAAAAAATCTCTTAAGAAACAACTACACAAAAAATGCTAGTATGAATGTATGCAATTCCCTAACCTATTGGTACAAAATAACCCTAAATGGATTGACATGCTATTAAAATCAATCTAATCCTATCTTTCTCTTTCTTTTAACTCCTTTTATTTATACTATAAATTGAAATTTAGACTTGGAAGCTCAGGGTTCAAAGAGTTAAACAACAGATATGTATTACATTTTTTAAGTCATTTCAGTATTAGTATAATCACTTCCAGAAATCAATTTTTATTTACTTTTAATTTTTGTCTAAAAAATATAGTGGAGTTAATTTATTTTTTGAATTTGAAGGGGTCAAATGTAGAGTATAAAATTATAGTCAACTCTTGTAATGTTAATGATAATCTTATTCTAATAACTACATTAGTTTTTAAATTCCACCATACTATTGTTGATTAGATTATAGCTACAGCACATGAAGATGTTAGTATATTATTTTTAAATTAGTAAACCTTTAAAATTATATTGCCTAAAATAATGGAAATCTGGAAAGAAATTTAAAAGAAAAGTCTTATCAATTTATAACCTTGAAATAATAAAGAAACTGGAACAAGATGTAACTTGTAAGGCAACCAGTCCAGGAGAAGGAAAAACTCTGAATTCAAACCAGCTTTAATCTGCTTTAAAAAAATCACCCTATGTCACATGCTGCTTGTGGCTGAGGATTTATGTAAATACATACACTAAAGTTATAAGTCCTGTTCTCTCTCCAGCAATGGGTAAATAATAGGACAGACTGGACAACCAATCCAGGAGAAGGAAAAACTAAATTCAAAACAAGGGAATGTGAGGGTTTAATCTTTATATGACTTAACTGGGATTCATTATCTGCTGACAATTAAAAATAAAAAAAAAAACAAACATGTTTCTTGAGTCTTTATCTTTTACCACTTATGATCTGTAGTCCTGTATTATTACAAATAAAACGAGTCTGGACTAGGATGAATCTGACACAATGAAAAGATAGTCACTTAATGAGACTTCAGCCTTGTCAACTGGGTTTGCTAACTGCATCTCTGCAGAGGGATAAGGCTCCTCCCAATAGATGTCCTGAATATGACACTAAACCAGTTTTGGTGCTTTGGAGGAATGTGGAATACCCCTTTATTGCCATTACTCTCAGGTCCACTCTCACCTGGATTAGTAGTACTTGTTAGGGTCCTATCTATTGGTCAAATAGAACTGTTTAATCTTTTTTCGCCAATGGCCCGGGAGACCTGGGTTCAATCCCAGGTCGAGTCATACCAAAGACTTTAAAAATGGTACTTGATACCACCTTGCTTAACACTCAGCATTATAAGGTACGGTTCAAGGGTAAAGTGGAGCAATCCTGGGAATGGAGTAGCGCCCTCCCCTACACCTTGGTGTAGTAGCTATGGAAAAGGGAGCCTTCGGGTCACCCTCGACTATGGTTGCTAACTTACTTAAATTACCAGTGTTAGATAGCAATACTTGAAATCATTTAATTTAAACAAATGATTTCTGGCTTTTTTAAAAAAAATTGTTACCTAAAAACTATTTAACAAATCATCATGTTTTTCATATATATATATATATTATATATATATATATATATATATATATATATATATATATATATATATATATATATATATATATATGATTTGGCATGAAATAACCTACAAAAGTTGACTTGTCATAAACCTCAACTATCACTAATGAGACTTCTAATACTTCTGATTCCTAAAAAGACAGTTAAAAATTGAATACTTCAGTTTATAGATGTTCACTGAATTTAATTATGAAAACCTTTTTTAATTAATTTCCTGAAAACCTAATTGTAAATAATGTAGTTTTATAAATGTAACATGATTGTTACCCCCCCCTTTTTTTTTGTCTGAAGAAAAGAATCCTAAAGCAATATGATAAAGAATACATGATGTTTTTAGTTAGATACCCAAACCATTTAAATTGGTTGACTAGGCCTACAGAAGGGATATAATTCCCTGTTACAAATATGCAACAAATGCCATGAGAGGAATAAAAAAATTTTTTTAATCTGTTAAATCAACTTAGGACAATAAAATAATTTTCCATGTATTTTTAAAAAATCTTAATTCATTATTCTTTCCTAGATAATTTTGGATACATAAATCATTATGCTATATGGCAAAAATAATTTTTTTCTTGAAAGAAAAAATGTCAAAATTATTGGAATACAAAAAAATCATAGTTTAATGAAAATTTTTTGACATGATACATTTATTGAGTTATTTATAAAAAAATTTTTAAAACACCATTAATAGAATATTTACTGAAATTGCTATATTTGTTTTAGATCCCTCTAGTATTTTATAAATCAAAGAAAACTCTATTACATATGATGAATATTATTTGTACCAATCTTATTTTGTATACATTATTTTTGGGAGACCTATATTATTATTTAAGAAAAGTTAGATTTTTTTCCTGTAAATGATTCTGGCAGGTACTGGGTGTCTCAAAATAGATGCAACCCATTAATATGATAATGATTTATTACTGGGACAAGTGCAATAGCCGTCATTTGAAACACATCTTGTAAAAAAAAAAATCCTTTGAGCTAGAGACAGGATAGTCACTATGTTAAATTACCAAGAGAAGCTCAAATTAAACCAATAAAGGCTTTCCTTATTCTACTTTTTGATCCTTCTTGGGGCCATATTTGTTGATTAAAAAAATGTTCCTATAATCACTTAGTCCTTTGAAGGTGAGGGACATTATGGGTCATATGATAAAGGATAAGCTTTCTATGGAACTCAAGAGAATAATGGATGAGTCTATAGGTTTGATTTGAATGTTAGTAAACCAGATCTCATAGCTTAGTTGGTAAAACAGTAGATGTGATTAACCAGACTACACCACTTCCTAAGGCAAACAGGGACATGAATTAGTCTCATTAAGGACTTTCTTTATTATTGTCTTTGATTTGTGCTATTCCTTCCTCACTGTTGGAGAAATAGCTATGCAAAAGAGTTTAGATTTCACAACAAAAAAGAAAAAGCAATTGTCGTATATACTTTCATATCATGTAACTTTCTGAGGCCTAAACTGAAATATTTTCAGCTAGCAATTGTTGGTGTACCAGTTGGCATAGGCCTAGCCTTGGTCAACTATTTATGCTCACAATGTTTAAATTTTGTGTATGGTGCAACACCCTAATATTAGGCTAAAATTTAGATTTCAGAAAGTTGCATGATATGAATTTATATGCTAATTAAAATGAAAAGAAATACTCGTTAAAATTAACAGGGGATCCTTGAACCTATTGAATTTTTGTTTTAACATTGATCCATGATGATGATGTACATAATGTTGATAAATATTTTATTGCATATGCAATTTAACAGGCAACAAATATGGTACAGTAAAATTTCTTCAGAAATCTAATCCTATCGATTCCCCATCTCATTTAGGTGAATATAGGTATAATTTGATCTAAGGACTCCGATTGAATATTAAGTTTCAGGAAAAAAATTGTTGACAAAAAACAAGTTTTATTGGTAAAAAATAATAATCATCCTATTGAAAAATCAATTGACAATATCAAATTCTAATTTGTCTTTAAGGTTTTAAAAGTCAGGATGTGACACAAGGTCAATTTTTAGGCAGAGTATAGCTGATGTGACTTCAGTTTTCCTTCTCCTTGATTGGTTGCCTAGCTAAAGTTAAAAGAACCCAGTTTGCCCTTCTATCTACCCATAGGTGAAACTAATAAAGCATATGTGAAACTTGCCCAGTCGGCTAGGGCTATAGACTGTACCTCTGCAGAAGAATAAGACCCCCCACCAACCCACAATGAGTGTCCTGAATATGACACTAAAAAATCTGATATTGAGGTTCAAGTGATGCTGGAGGTTTGGGAAATGCAGAGCACCCCTTCATTGCCATTGTTCCCAGGTTTACTGTGGCCCGGAATGGTAGCACCTGATAGAACCCTATCTGTGGGTTAAATAGAACTAACTGCATACTTATGCTAAACTGAATTGTTTGAATTAGAACTGTTTGACTAAACTGAATAACTTTAAATAGAAATGTTTTTGACAATTAAACTGTAATTGCATTTAATCTGCATGCTTATGCTAAACTGAATTGTTTGAAATGGAAACTCTACTTAAACTAAACTGAATTGTTTAATATAGAACTGTTTTGACATTAACTGTGTGTAAACAAAATATGTATTCATACTAAACTGAATTAGCTGAATTAGAACTGTTTGAATAAACTGAATAGTTGGAAATAGCAATGTATTTGACAATTAAACTGTGTACTCATGCTAAACTGTCATTTTTTTAAATAGAACTGATTTTTTGCATAAAAATGGATTTGGCGTTAACCTACAAGGGTTGACATGCCATAAAACCCAACTAAACAACCATGTGAAACATAAATTGCTTTATTCAGGATTTGAACTCTGATCATCAATTCCATTTCCTGTATCTATAGCTATTATACTAAAAGCACCTCTAAGGTTTTATAAGTATTAGACATTAAAAACTATTGTGATATAATGATATGACGTTTCAGGTTAGTCAGATACAGTATTTGAAAAAGAATTAAAAAAAAAATACAACTGCTAGTTTAGATTATACTTGCTCCTTAAATTTAGATTTATAAAGTTTCATGCCTTAAAAAAAAATTAAGACTTTGCTTAAAAGGTTAAAATCTAAGACATTTTAACTCATAGCAAATCAATATATTGTTGCAAATTTGAATTAACCCTATAGCTTGCACAAATTAATCTAGTCATATTTTTGCTTAAAAAAAAATGGTATATTGATATTATAAACTAGTCAAAGAAATTTGCCACCCTCACTTGAATAAAAGAAGTGGTCAAAATTCAGGGTAAGATACTAAACTTATTAATTGATTCTCAATTTATTTATAGATTACTTTTCGTAATTTTCTTCTGGTAAATTTTTATTTTAGCAGTTCAGTTTTCTCTTAGTCATTTTCAATGTTCATCTCTCCCTAATATTTAATTTTTAAAAATAAAATTCAATTCTGTAGAATAAATAAAATGAAATTAGAAAAAAAAATGCAGTTTGTTTTTCTCTCCCTTTTATGAATTTGATGTATTTACTTGTTATAATAATCAATGTGAGTCGGGGGGGGGGGATAGTATATGAAATGTTTTGCTAAAATCTTTATAATTATTTTTTTTAATCCATTTATTCAATTATATATAATATACTGCACTATACACAGTTTACTAAATTATATATAAAATGGCATTAAATAGGCCACTATAACCTATTTTCTGTTATACATTTTTTTTGTTGGTATAAAAAAAATTGTTTACTCATTTCTTGAAAATGTTTCAAGCCCTCAAAATTTAAGTAAAAATTATTTTATTTTTAAATTTATTATTTTATTTAGTCTTTTAAAATAAAGACTTAGAATTTCTGCCTAATAAAGAAAATCAAATTTAAAATGATAGTCTATAGAAGTTTGAATTTTTGAAATTCACTCTTACAAGATTTTATTTAATAGAAATTTTGTTGACTCTACCTTTTCAAAAAATATTTAGGGATTATTTTATTCTAAAAAATTTATTGTATTTATTTTTTTCAATTGATTGCATTTTATAATAGGTTAAATTGCATCATTTTGGATAAGTAAATACCTGTTATTTAATTATTCACTAAATTTTAAAATTGGACCCTGGAATATAAGCTGCAATGATAAAATATTTTTCCTAGAATTGAGGTTTTTTCCTTTCAGTCTTTATAATTTTGAAGTTGTCTTCAGGATCATCTTTGGGGTGGGTGGGGAGAGAGGAATTAAAACAAAACATTATTAGAAACATAATGAAAAATAAATATTCAACCATGTTAGTATTATATGAGTATTTTAGGTTTTACATGCATACTTTTCATTTGTGCTAACCCTACCTGACCCATACAAATAACTTTTGAAATGATTGAAAACTACATTAGGCTTAGAATATGCTGGATGTATCCCCTTCAGAGAGGTGAGACTACTCCGAAAAGGAATGTCTTAGATATTATATTAAACAGAATCTTATGGAGAGGCTCCATTTTTGGAGATCTAGTGAGTCTAGAGTACCCTTTCATTGCTATTATTCCCAGGTCCACTCTGACCCAGAGTGTTAATACTTATTAGGGTTCCATCTATGGGTCAAGTTGATCTGTTTTAATAGGATCAAACGTAAAAAAAAACTTTAAGAAAAAAAACTACATGAAATGTAAATATGAACTTACAACAAATATAATTTGGCATAAAATATTCCTTGTGGGTTGACATGCCGTTAAAATCAATCAGATTATATTATTTGTATTGTGATTTGAACATGTTTTTCTTTGAAGAGATCCACTAAGCTTTTTGTTTAGATGTGACACAAGGCCATATGAATAGGGCACCCAATGACTTAGACTCATTTGTGTAGGGTTGCTAGTCTAACTTGTTAACTATTACACCACCCAAGGACCCCCAGCTATGGTATAAATTGTACAGCTACTGTGCTTTTATTAGGGTAACTTTGACGTTAAATACCCTATGTGGGTTGACATTAAACAAAGAAACCAAGCCAAACCAGATCATAGTATGCCATTTTATATTGTGGTCTTAACTTTCAGATACACTGACAGAAATTAAGATTGCAATACCCTGAAGGATGGTACTAATTTTAATTGAGCTATATGATTGTTGAACATATTCTAATAAAATTTTCAGTTTTTAGACATTTTTATCATATAACACTTGTACCAATGCACTGTGTGGGTATGTATATGAGAGTACAGGCTTGTATTAATGTCCAAGGTGGATATCTTCAAGGTATGCTGACAGTATGGATTCCCTTTATTTTTTTCAAATAGCATCCAGTGTCTACACCAAGCTGATGAATGTAAGTTTTTACTTGTCAGCCAACACTAGTATGTTCATATTTAGGAGTCTACAGGTAAACATTGCTTATGAATTTATCTTTATTTCTCCATACACAGCATGTTTTGCTCCTCTTACTTAGATGGGAGGTAAGTGGCCGTACAGTTTGCTGTTTTGTAGAGTGGTGCGAGCAGCTGCTTCAGGGATTTGTTTCTAACACCATGCAACATCCTTGTGTAATTCTCAAGCTTTTTCTCATGACATTGTTAAAGTCCAAGGGTTAAAACCGTACAGTTGTACTAATATGGTTACAGCTCAGGAGAATTCCTGTTATTCTTATCAGTTCAGATTTCCAAATGATTGAAAACCTACTTATAGCAGTTCATGATTTACCTATGTACATGTTTTTAGTAGATGAGTTATTGCTACTGAGGTATATGATTGGTTTGGGTTTTATGGCATATCAACCTTTGTAGGTTATTTAATGCCAAATCCATTTGTATACAAATAAACAGTTCTATTTCAAACAATTCAGTTTAGCTTAAGTACACAATTTAATTATCAAAAATATTTCTATTTCAAGCTATTCAGTTTAATCATACAGTTTTAATTCAAACAATTCAGTTTAGTATAAGTATAGTTTGAGTTTACACACTGAAATATCAAAAACAGTTCTATTTCAAGCAATTCAGTTTAGCATAAGTACAGTTTAGTTCTATTTGGCGTATAAATAGAGTCCTCTCAGGTGCTACCATCCCTGGACAGAGTGGACCTAGGAGTGATGACAGTAAAGGAGTACTCCACATTCCTCAAAGCTCCAGCATTACTGGAACCTCACCCTCAGATTGTTTAGTGTCATATCCAGGACACTCGTTGCGAGGGGCAGTCTTATCCCTTTGCAGAAAAACAGTTAGTGTATTCTACAGCCCCAGATGACTGGGCAATGAGGTATATGGACTGATCTACTAATCTTTGAGATTTGCCATTTAATGAAATGGCATCATCTTGATTAAAAAAAAGACATGAACTGAGTCCACATAGAGGCTAATTTGCTTGAGCTGGAATATTTGTGAGAAGCACTGAATCATCTTCATAGTCTGCATCAGTAATGGTTTCTGTGAAATATCTGCTTCTTGCCTTTTTTTTTCTCTTTTTAGTGTTAAATCATTTTCTTTTATTAAAACTATTGACATTTGTAGGATATACAGTGCATTTTATATAGTATAATTAATATATATATATATATATATATATATATATATATATATATATATATATATATATATATATATTAGGGGTTCTCAGTACTATTAATACAACCCTTATTTTGGAATCTATGTATGTATTGATCCATATACCTGATCACTAAATTACCTATATGTTTAATCTTGAGTAAATTAAAGACTATATTTAGCATTTTACAATGCTTAGTTTGACCTGGATATAGTATGTTTTGGGGGGTTTACTATTAATATACGCCTTTATTTTTTAACCTGTTTACTTCGTATATGTTATATATGCTACCTTTTGAACATTAATGGGTATGTCGGGGGTGTAATAGTTAAAGTGATGGACTACGGAATTGTAGTACATGAGTTCGTACTCCAGTCGCACTATTACGTTCACTTTCGGGCAAATATGAACCCCTTTATCCTCCCAGCTATGGGTTAAATAGTACCACTACTGTTCTTCTAGGAGAGTGGCTTTGGCATTAAATAACCTAAAAAGAGTTGATATGCCATTAAACAAAGAAACCAAACCAATCATAAGTATGTTGGACACTCTTGTGAGGGGGTGAAAATATACTCAGTAGTCATTACTAGCAGCGATTACCTTCTTTTCACTACTGGCAAGTATTGTATTTTGTTAATGTTATAAAGATTTCCATTTCATTTCAAACCTCCGTTTTGGTTATTTCTCATTCAGTAACCTTTTTTAGGTTACAACTGTATAAGTTATTATTGTAAAAAATGGAATCACTAAGTTGAATTTAAATCCACAACAAGGCTGTTTGCTTTTCACTTTTTCTGTTATCCCTTCACCCATAGTTAAATAGAACAAACTGGGTTGTTTAACCTTGGTCTAGGAGAAGAAAAACTGAATTTAAACCAGCTTTACTATAAAAAAAATTGACCTTGTGTCACATGCTGCCTATAGCAGAGGGTTTGGGTGAATACATACATTAAAGAACTTTAGAAAGACAGGAATCCTGTTCTCTCTTCAGTTATTGGTAAGTAATAGGACAAACTGGGCTCTTTAGCCTTGGTAAGGCAAATAATCCAGAAGGAAAAACTCTGAATTCAAACCAGCTTTACTCTACTAAAAAAAAATGACCTTGTGTCACATTCTGCTTGTGGCAGAGAGGTTGCGTGAATAAATTCTTTAATCCAGTTATATTACCTGCATGTTTAATCTTTTGTGAATAAAAAAAAAAAAAAAAAAAAAAAAAATTTTTTCTGGGTGTTTCAATTCTATTTTCTATTTATATATAAACTAATTTAATTGCTCATACTAACAATATCCTGTGATAAACTTTATCCTTATTTTTTAAAGTATATTATTAGAACTATTACATTTTGGGTGTGCCATGTATGAATAATATGAGAGAATGAAGTCATCATTAAAGTGAATATTGGTCATCACTTAAAACTTTTGCTATATTTTTTACTTTTTGTTAACCAACCTGTTTTGAGAAGCAAGCTTAGAACTCCATGAATATTGTATTAGTATTGCCTTTTAGTTATTTGTTAGTAAGTCTGGCCAGTCAAATTGGCTGTTTACATAACTTCTGACTTTTTTTATTAGACAATGTTTCAACTGTTCTATTAACTATTCAGGTCAGCATTTCTAGTTCCATTGTTATGGTGAATGGTTTGAAGATGTTTTGGGGACCACTGTGAAATATCATGGGGATAATAAATAGTTCATTTTATATAATTGATATTTCAAAAACTAAGAATTTATAACTTTAAAAATTTAATCCTTTATTTGTTAATTTTTATTAATGAAAATTCAGTTATTGGATTTAATTATTTACCAATCTAATTTGAATAAAAGATATTAAATATAATTTTATGTCTCTATTTTGAAGTATTGCTAAATCCTGTCCAAGAAGAGAATGACAAAGAACTATGCTATTCCATTTATCTATCCTGATTCTTGTTCTACCATTTTCAAGTTTCTTTGACCTTTAGAAGTAGAAATTCATCAAAGATTTTAAAAAATGATATCTTATTTATTTGAATTACATCACTATTGTAACATGTGACTGAGCATTCATGGGTCTGCATTGCTTACAATCCTGAACTCATTCAATCTCTATTGTATGCTCTATAATAGTGTTTCTCAAATTGGAAGTACTAAAATTGATTTCAGTGGGTGCTGGGAATTGTCTTTTAAACTTTACTTTCCTTTGGATACTGATTCAAAAGATTCAAGGTGGGGGATCAAAATGGTCCTGGACTCAAGATTGGGCAACACTGTTCTTGAAACATCAAAGTTAATACTTACAAGATTAATATTGGCATATAAAATGTCAGAAGCTGCATGGAAAAACAAAAGAAAAATCATACAATTGATCTTACTCTGACATGATTTATAAACTCAAGACCCCCCCCCCAAAAAAAGTCAATCATCTTGAAAGTAAAATATTTGCACACTCCATATCTTCATTTGATCAGACTTTTGGGTCTCATACAACTTGTTAAAAATTTTAAAGCTAACATTGGTTAGTACTGATTTTGGGATATCAATAAAAAAAATTCTTTGCATTAGATAAAAATAAGGAAAAATAACTTGTGAAAAGGTTTGGTTGAGATTTAAAATTTTGGACAAATATCAAAACTTTCCCTGTAAAATGTGCTGTAAAAATGACTAGTTAAAACAATAAAAATGTATCAACTTTCAGTTTTTGGTAAAACTGAATAGAATGGTGTGATGAATAAGATTTCCTGTAATTTATTTTCAATGAAAATATTTAGTAATTATTCTAGTTCAGTTTTATCAAAAATCTTCAATTTTTATGTTACTCTTTTTTTTTTACCAACCATTTTTACAACATATCAGGAAAAATACATCTATTCAATCAATGTATAATGAATTAAAGACATGAGTGAATTGAAAATTTCATTCACAGGTTGTTTATATTTTCTCATTGGTCAATCTAAACTATGCACTCTTAAATAAGCCCATCACCCTTTCAATGGGGCTCAGAATATGCTAAATATATTCTCTGCTGAAATGTAAGACTCCTCCACCCCCAAAAAAGGTGGGGGTCCCAGGTATGACACTATATTGCATCAGATGGTGAAGCTCCAGATCTGGAGTGTGAAGTACCTCCTCATTGCCATTACTCCTAGATCCACTCTGACCCAAAGTGATAGTGCCTGTTAGTCCTATCTCTGGGTTAAATAGATCTGTTTGAAATTATGTATTAAATAAGTTTTTTTTGTATATGGTCTTAAACAATACAGAATATGTAAATATAAATGTACAATGAATGTAATTCCCTAACCTTTTGGCAGAAAATAACTTTAGATGCTGTCAAAATCAATCAATCAATCAAAATAGCCACACCTTGTACTGGCCAGCCTAAAAAGTTTCTTTTAACTTTTTTGGCTACTCCATATGACTTGACAGAACCACTTTGTCTCTTTTTCCTGCAATTCGTTTGTCCAGACTTCAAAGAAGAGACATTCTCATTAAGATAGAACTAATTAACATTACTCAACCTACCTGTTTATTGTGCAGGGTGGAGCCAAAGTTAATTACCATTTTTTTTAGATAATTTTTTTTCATTTATAATATAGATTTGAGGGATATTCCTCAATTAGTTCAAAGTAATTTCTTAGGGAAGAAATTTTTAAAAATTGTACTTACTTTGACCCTAAGACCTTTTTATTTTCAAATTCAAAAGTTGTTTAATTTTTAGAATAGTAAATGACTTTTGTACCACTCTTTATTAGTCAAACTAACCTAAATTTGATACAAACTTGACTTATGGAGTAAAAGTATTGCTACATGTATTTACAGGGTCAGGCAGAATAAGTTTAGCTTAGTTGTGGCACAAGCCCAGAAGTATTGGTACTCATTGAGAATCGGATTCTGCTAGTAATGGGCCACAAGCTCAAGGTGTCCAAGATATGTAATTTTGATATTTTCTTTCATCTTGATTATTAAATTTGGGCTTTTTGGTATCCTCTTAGAAGTGATCATAACACACTATATGTCCAGGATGAGGACGTAAGTTAACTGGACTAGCAGACCATTACAATTGAATGTGATTCTCATTAATGACTTTAAGATTTTTAAAAATATTCTCGCCAGTTCATATTGTCTATCTACTACAATGAGGAATGAGCTTGGATTGGAAAGGATAAAGGATAAAAGCTTTTGGTGAAATCTGGTTTTTAGGTCTTTTGTTTTTTGCCTCAAAGGAAACCTGATTAAATTTTACACCTGCTCAAACTGTAAAAAGGTTTGCAGAAGCCCAAATGAAGCCTTTTAAACTCACTGTTTCTTTTGTTGATCTCTCTACACTGTTAACACAAATTCTTCAGAGAATGATTTTATTTATAGTTGAATTATTGGCCAATGTTTTTATTTTTTTATTTTTTTTATTTTATTTTATTTTTTTTTAAAAATACATTAACATTAGCAAATAATTTTTGTACTGTTGGATTTGTTTATATTTCCAAAAATATATAGTCAGCCAGGTTTCAATCCTACCTTGACATCTCTCATGTATCTAGCCACAGTGAAGAGTTGTGATATGACAAAATAGTTTGTCTGTGTATAAAATATATGTATTTATTATAGTCCCCCACTTTAAAAAAAAAAGATTAAGCATTAATTTTTACCAGTATTTTTCATGATCTTCAATTTTTTTCATTGTAACTCACTGAGGCCATCAATCTGTAACAAGAATATTTAAAAAAAAAATAGCAATATATGATTTGGACAAGTTTTTTTTCTTTTAATATTTGTTTTGATTATTTTATTTTAAGCACATTCATATTTTTTGGCCTTTTTTTTTAATTGTAATTCACACAGACTAATGCCCAGTCTCCTAGGGCTGTAGAATATATTGACTGTATCTCTGCTGAGGGGTAAAAAAAATCCCCTCCCCAAACAAGTGTCCTGGATATGATGCTAAATCATCTGATGGTTTAGCATCATATTCCTGGAACTTTTGAGGAATATGGAATACTCCCTTCATTGCAATTGCTCTCAGGTCCACTCTGACCTGGAGTGGTAGCACCTATTAGAGTCCTATCTATGGTTCAAATAGAATTGTTTGAAATTCAAAGCATGTGCAAACAAATGATTTGAATTGAATTGTTAGAAATCAAACTCTTTAACCATTTAACTGCATGTAAACAAATAACTCATGTTTGAACTGTTAGTGATACATAGCAATGCTTGGAACAATTTGTGTACAAATAAATGAGTAATGTTGAAGATAATTATTAGTGTTGAATAGCAATACTTGAAACTCTTTAACTGTTGGCCTAAATTGAATTATTAGTATTACATAGTAATAATTGGCACCATTTAACTGTGTACAAAAAATAAGCTCAGGCTCATTTGAAAATGTCATCTACAAAATGTTTACAAATCATATTAATATGTTTGTATATAGAGGATTTGGCATTAAATAGCCTACAAGGGTTGATATGCCATAAAACCCAACCAACTAATCACTCTGGTCATCAATCAACAGGGATATTTAAAAATATAAACAATCACAATATATAATATATTTTAAAGGTTTTCTTATTTGCATATAAATTAGTTTTTTTTCCACCTCAGGTGAATTAAAGGCAAAATATTTTTCAGAGAAATATAAAATTAACATTGATACCAAGTATTTTTTTTACTTTGGCTGCTTTATAAAAATAATCTTGATCATTTCTATTATCATAGATCACCATAGTATCTGTCAAAAATGACTAAAAAATTATCTGTGTATAAATCAAACACTTCTGTTTAGGTCCAGAATATGTGCCAATCCAAGGGAAAAGTGGTGGAGAAGAATATTTTAATCTTAAGTATAACATGTATATCTGTGGGGTTAACACTGTTATTTTTTCAGAAATAAATATGAAATAAAGAAGAAAAACATAATTATTGTAATAACTTTATTTTAGCAAAACCAGGATTGTGTAAATGTTACTCTTTCCTAAAACTAGTTCCATGTAACTTTTTCTTGTTTCCCAAATTGAAAATCCAATTTCAAGAGTCAGAGATTTGAGGATATGGAAAACATTAGAAGAGTTATTACTTGGTTCTTGGAAAACTCATTTGAATAATTGTATTGCCAAGATGATTATTTTAAAAAAGTTAAGATTTCATTCAATGATCACTTCTGTCTAGGTAAATACAACTTAAGATTTGATACTTTTTTAACATCTAAGAACATTTGATAACCATTTTTTTTATGGATCTATAATTTTAGCATTTTGTGGATTTTTTTGTACGTATGTTATAGTAAGACAGCAAAATTGTTATATTGTTGCAATATTTTTAAAGTTCAATAGCATTAAAGTGCTCTAAAAAAGAATAAAGCCATTTCTAGTTCAATTTGCAACTTAATAATGTGGACAGTGCATTTGCACTCATTCTGATCTAATTTTTGTATGACTGAATTTCTACTCAAGGGAGGTAAATCTATATGTATTTTTTAAAATTTGTAATTGATATCAGCAGCTATGCATTTTAATTGTGTTAGATGAAAGTATTCTAAATGCTTTAAGTTTTCAATATAGCTTAAAGGAAAGGGTATGATATACTAACTAATGTAATTAATATTTACTTATCAATTCAAATCTTACATCATATAATTAATGCTTTGTTACTGGAAAGATATGAATAAAACAAAAGATTATGCAAAGTAACAGCATCTTGATCTGACATTCTCATGATGTAATAGAAAACCAGTCTGGTGGTACTCTGGGTTAGGGATGATGGTGCATTAGCACCAAAAGCATGCCTGAAACCTCGGATAATCATCTGATGGAGGTTGTTGGTTGCCTAGCTACTGTTTGTTTGCAGCAGCATGTATATAATGATGGTTTGGCACAAGGCCAGATACGTAGAGCTCTCAATGAGAATAAAACTTACAATAAATGCTAGCCTAGTTCAATAAGTATTATACTATGAAAGGTATCCCACAAAATAAATATAGCTTAGATCTGATACTATGCTGAAAGTATAAGCACTTGGTGAGGATCAAATTCTCAACTTAGTAGTAAGTGTCCTTCAAGATTAATTTACCATTGTACCATGAAAGGTGTCCAATGTAAATTAAATATTACAAGAAGTTTTATATTGGTGGATTTCCTTATAAACTCTCTAACCTTATTAGTATCTAGTTTCTCTCCTATATCTCTGTTTCTTTATATCATTGACTCATTCCCAAAGAAGTAATTCCATTGACTTTAACTAAACACATGATTCTATATTTTTTTAAATTTAGAAATGTTCTCTATTTTGTACTCTACAAAACAATGAACAATGTAGATGGATTGGTGTAAATGTTGTGGTAACATAAGAAACAGCACTGTAGTATTTTATATTGTAGCCTTTTCCTTACATTTTTTCTTTTTTTAAACAATAGGTTTCAGTTTTTGGTAATCTTCTCTAAACTTCAAAATATAAAAATACTATTGACTATTACGCTTTTCTTGTAAATCCTGTCGAAGACAAGCTCATAATTGTGTAACATCTAAATTTGAATTTAAAAGAAACTGTAATTTTTTATTTAAAAAAATTTTTTTTTTAAGAACTCTTGATAAATTTCATTTTTTTTCTTTTGCTTCTTTTTGTGACTAATGTTTTTATTTATTTTTTAATTTTTTTGCACCAATAAATTTAAAGTTTTAATCTGTTTACAATCAAGAATCTTAACATGTTGAAATAATTTGGTTTCCCTTCAAACAAGTGTCCCATTGTAATGTTACCAACAAGTATGTAAACTGACTCTCTCTCTCTCTCTCTCTCTCTCTCTCTCTCTCTCTCTCTCAGTATGGAAATGGGCTGGTTGTTTTTCTAACATTAGGAAACTGTATCAAAATTGTTGACTGCTAAATTTAACATATAAAACCTAGATTAATGTCAGTTGCTCATTTTGTTATCTGATGCCCATAGATGTTCACTTTGTGAAGTTTGAAGTAAACATTATTTTAATAAATATTAGCTTTTCATAAATCTTGAGTGTTGTCTCTTTGCTATAATTTTCAAAGCTCCTTGAGAGAGAGCACACGCACGCATGCACGCACGCTCATGGTTTGTTCATCAGTTAGAGTAGAGTAGTTCTTAGGGAACAGTAACTATATATATATATATATATATATATATATATATATATATATATATATAAAGTGTTGGTTATCACTATCTCACTGGATTTGTGGCAGACCAAATGTGGTATGATTTGGTGTAAATTTGAGATTGATTCTTGGATATGAGTCATGATGTGTTGTAAAAGTCATGAAGGACAAGAGTTTGGCCGAATAATAAAAAAAAATTTGTGTGTGTGGTGATGATTTTTAACCAAGAAACAAATTATCATCATTGCATTATGAAGAAAATCGACTTTTGATTTGTAAGTATAGATGAAGGAGTATGGTGGATCAAAACATAATATCGTAGTGATGAGACATGTTATATTACGTATACATTATTGTCATTCATGATTGTATGTAAGTAAGAAATATGGTGAATATATTAAGATGTTGCAATAATTGTTTGTACTAGCTATGTCGTTTTAATGTTTTTTTGGTTTTCTTTTTAGTGTGTGTGGGATGATTTCAACTAAGAGACAAATTATCATCATTGCCTAATTAAGAAAATGAATTCTTTGATTTTCCATGTAAACATGATAGGCTTTCTTTGCCTCGATGAGAAACTAGCAATTATCACTCACCTTTCACAAAACACCCTGCTAAACAAAAAATCAGAAATTCCATCTGAATGCAGACATGGGAACAAACATCTACTCTCACATTTCAACCCATAGACATAACCCATCCATCATACCTATATGACCTCCATTACTAAAAATGCCCCATACCCCTTCACAAATAACCCTACAACACACTCGAGGCACCATAAGTACCATCTTCCTCCATTAAATCTTTATATCCATCTTCATGCACCCCACCACCTGTTGACATTGTTTGCTATGTTTTCATGATTGTTAGAAATGTCTCCACACAGTATATTTAACATATCCCTTATGCACATACCATCATTGATTACAGTAATGTATACATAATATGACATCAACACAACATAGACAGCTAATACAAATTATTGTCCTAATCCAACACAACTCTCCACCTATTATCCTTATGTTCCAGACCTATTATGTTTACACGTCAAATCAAAAAATTCATTTTCTTAATGCAATGATAAATTGCTCCTTAGTTAAAATCATCACGGCACACACTCATTTACTCGCATACACTCGCCATTAAAATGACATAGCTGATACAATTATTGCAACATCTTAACACAATATATTCACCATATTCTTTACTATGTATATGTAATATAACATTAACACAACATAACTAATACAAACTATTATTGCAATCTAACACAAAACATATTCCTGCATAAAATACTAATATTGCATAATACTCATAGTATATTACCATATAACTTGTCTCATCTTATCACTATTCTTAGGTTTTGATTGACTATACTCCTTCATCTATTATGCTCACAAATCAAAAGTTTTTCTTCATAATGCAATGATAATTTGTTCCTTAGTTAAAATCATCACACGCACACACACACACGAATACAAAAAAAATTTTTTTATTCGGTCAAGTTCTTGTCTGTCGTGACGTTTGCTACACATCAGGACTCATTTATCGAGGGGGCAACCTCAAATTTGCCACACAACACATGTATCATCATACACACATACTAAAAATTACTTATATACCCACACCCAATAATATGTGGGCCCAGTCAGCTGGGGCTTGAGAATACACTGACTGCAGAGGGGTAAGACCTCCCCCAATGACTGTCCTGGATATGACACTAAACAATCAGATGGTGAGGTTCCAGTGATTCTGCAGCTTTGGGGAATGCAAAGCACCCTTTTATTGCCATTGCTCCCAGGTCCACTCTGACCCAGAATGGAGCACCTGATAGAACTAAACTGTATACTTATGCTAGAACTAAATAGAACTAAACTGTATACTTATGCTAAACTGAATTATTTAATATAGAACTGTTTTGACATTTAACTGTATATAAACAAAATCTATATTTATACTAAACTGAATTGTTTGAGTTAAAACTGTTGAACTGAATAGCTTGAAATAGAAGTGTTTTTGATAAGTAAACTGTGTACTTATACTAAACTGAACTGCTTGAAACAGAACTGTTTTAACATTGAAACTGTACTTATGGTAAACTGAATTGTTTGAAATAGAACAGTTTTGACATTTTACTGTGTGTAGCGGAAATTTATACTCATACAGAAGTGAATTGTTTGAATTAGAATTGTTTGACTAAACTGAATAGCTTGAAATAGAAATGTTTTTGACAATTAAACTGTGTACCCATGTTAAACTAAATTGTTTGAAACAATTGTTTATTTGTATAAAAATGGATTTGGCATTAAATAACCTACAAAGGTTGATATGCCATAAAACCCAACTGACCAATTTGATGGTCAGGCTCCAGTAATGGTGGCACTTTGGGGAATGTGGAGTACTCCTTTATTGCCATTGCTCCCAAGTCCACTCTGGATTGTGTAGTAGCATCTGATAGGGTCCTATCTATGGGTTAAATAGAACTAAAAAGTATACTTATGATAAACTGAATTGTCTGATATAGAACCGTTTATATGTATAAAAATAGATTTGGCATTAAAAAACCTACAATGGTTGATATGCCATAAAACCCAAACCAAACAATAATACACACACACACACACACAGTTGTACACAATCCTAACGTTCTTTTGACTGTATTTTTAATTTTTTTTCGATTTCTCCAATGTTTTTTTTCTCTGCCTGAGGATTATTGTAATAAGATGGCATGAAACCTGTTGCTGCAGATAATCATCCATGCTATTATATATATATATATATATATATATATATATATAAAATGAAATACTGATTAGAATCTCTCACGCCTTGTTAGATAGAAGCACTTGAATCACTATGAAACCCATTGTGTTTACAGTTCATATTATGTCTATCCAATGCCTCTACTCAAGCAGAGTGTAACACAAGATCAATTTTGAAGTGGAGTAAGCTAATTTGGTCTTGGGTGGGTGCTACTCATGCAGCACATCTTGGCAGGAATTGCCTGGTAGAGCTCATTTATCTCTAAGTCTGCAACTGGTTTGAATTAAGTTCTCCTTCTTCTAAACTGGTTACCATACAAAGGTTAAAGAGTTCAGTCTGCCCTACTATTCTCTCATAGCTGGAGAGAAAATAGTTGGATTCATACCTTCCCCAAGGGTATTAGTACTGTGTGAAAGACAGACTGCTTTGACCAGGATTTGAACTCGGGTTGCTGCATCCTATTTCCTATAATAACCATCACGCCACAAACACTCACACACACGCATATATATATATATTCTTTTTTCTTTTTCTAGATGACATTTAACAAAGGATTTGAAGATTTAAGTAGCAACAATTTAATATTCAAGAAGACAAACCCTTGAATTTGACTTAAGCCACTTAGTCATTATTGCCAAGAAATAAAATTCTAAAGTTTAATGACAGTCCAACTTGACAATGTTTAACAATAACATATTTGGTACACTGTATTATAATAGGTCATTTCAAGCTTGAAATTGCATTTTTATCATTCCTTAAGAGATAGTTATCTAGACAATGGCTAAATTTGGTCTCTTAACCTTACATAATGTCTTGAGGTCACTTTCTTAGTAAAAGTTTGTTAGTAGTGCAGCCTTTTAAAAGTAAAGATGAACTGTGTGATGGGCAATTAGATTGTAACCTAAAGTATCAAGAGGCCCCAAATAACCAAAGTTTCATTTCTGAAGTGGCCACAAATGAATCCATGTTATTATAGCTAAAATGATTTTAAAACTACATATCTTTGTTCTATTGATATAATCAAGAATAAATATGTTTATAACTGCACTAATTCCAAAGCACTGGAAATATAACACCCTATAGATTTCTTTATATATTTTTTGAGACATAAAACTTAACAAACAAATGTCTAATTAAGATTGTTCATATTTGTATGGAATGAGTGGAGAGGTTAAGGGACAAATAACCATTTTTGTTCCTAGATCAGAATGTCAGTCTGCTCCTGCTTAAAACATTGCTCAAAATCTTACAGTTAGTCTGGTTGGTTGGTTGTTTGGGTTTTTATGGCGTATCAACCTTTGTAGGTTATTTAATGCCAAATCCATTTTTATGCAAATAGTTCTATTTCAAACAATTTAGTCAAGCATGAGTACAGTTTAATTGTCAAAAACATTTCTATTTCAAGTTATTCAGTTTAGTCAAACAGTTCTAGTACAGCCAATTCAGTTTAGTATAAGTCCATGTTTTGTTTACACACAGTTAAATGTCAAACCAGTTCTATATTAAACAATTCAGTTTAGTGTAAGTAGAGTTTCAATGTCAAAAACAGTTCCATTTCAAAGAATTCAGTTTAGCATAAGCATGCAGATTAAATGTAATTACAGTTTAATTGTCAAAAACATTTCTATTTAAAGCTATTCAGTTTAGTCAAACAGTTTTAATTCAAATAATTCAGTTTAGCATAAGTATGCAATTCTATTTAACCCATAGATAGGGTCCTATCAGGTGCTACCATTCCAGGCCAGAGTAGACCTGGGAGCAATGGCAATGAAGGGATACTCTGCATTCCCCAAAACTCCAACATCACTGGAACCTCACCATCAAATTGTTTAGTGTCATATCCAGGACACTTATTGTGTGATGGGGTCTTACCCCTCTGCGAAGGTTCAGTTGGTGTATTCTTCAGCCCCACCCAAATGGGCAAAAAATTAGTTTGAACAAATCTAGAATGTCATAAACATGCTGTATACAACTTAGCAAATTGTAAAAAATGTCTTTAAACCGGATACCGTCATAGGTGGGTGTTGTCAAATAATTAACTGTAATCTCACCTACATACCAGAAATACATGTAAAGTATATAGTGAAAAGGTATGGATTTATGTGACTTCCCACCTAGTCAGATTTGACATGAAGTTATTTTATAATGAGTGAAGATGTAAGAATTGATATATGTGGCTATTACAAAAAAATACTTGATTTTCTTGGTATTCCTCTTTAGGGCCACCTCAGGTGCCAAAACAAAATACTAAGGTGTATAGTGGAAAAGTATTGCTAAATTTGTAAATTTTTATTAATCTTTTAACCATAAAATATTAGCTAGAATGTTTTATTACTTATTAATTTTGATATAATTTGACCCCCATCTTTTTCTTTTTTTAAATATATGAAGTATTGTTAATCTTCATTTTTTATTTCTTATTTCTTATAATTAGTATATCATTTTAAAAAAAAATTCTGTTGTATTTTTATCACAATTTGAACAAATTTCACAATTGTTGGATATCAATCATCTTGTCATTATTTAGAATGCACTTTTATTCCCTGCATAAAGGTAAAACCTTTTTTCAAAAGAGTGGTTTCTGTAAATGGCATTAAACTGCATCTGGTGGTGAGGGTCCATTTATAGAACTCTTGACAGTGTGTAATCACCCCTGTATAGCCACACTCCTAGGTTTTCTTTGACCAAGAGGGGTAGAACATGTTAAGGCCCCATATATTGATCAAATAAATCTATTTGAAAAATATTACTATTAGGTAAGAATAGTTTAAATCATGTAATCGTGATATAAATTATTAGAATGGAGAATAATTACTTGAAGCTATAATTTTTTTTACAAATAATAATTATTTACTTTAAACAGTATAAATGTTTGGAAAACAAACAAAAAACAACTTTAGCATTAAATAACTCAACAATGGTTGACATGCCATAAAACAAACCAAACTTCATTCAGTGAACTGTTTCAGTAAATTGCCAGAGATGGATAGACAATAAAGAAACCTTTCAAAGTCCTTGTCTATCCCGATTTCATTCAATTTAACCCTTTGGGGGTAGAGAGCAACTCGAGTATCTCAAATGTATGCGGGGGCAAGATGTAACTTTGTTCCACATTATCTAAAAATTTTGGTTCTTGTGATATACCCCCTGAAAATAACCTAAAATTTAAACATAAAACAAAACTTCTATGACTTTAGTAAAAAAAGTGGACTAAAAGAAAAGCCTTATAAATCTTATAAATCCACTTGTGCTATATAAACCCACATGATATCAGTAGTGTATTGTATTATTGTAATTGTGCAACTCCAATAAATATTTTAATTTGCAAGCTTTTTATTTTATGGTCAAAAGTGCATTACAGCAATTAAATTTTTTGCCAGAATGTACCGTATCAATAGCAGTGAAAAACATTTTAATAGAGAAGGGAAATAACTTACATACTATAAAGAATTGGAACTAATGGGGAGGTAATTCTGAACTCATAAAACATCTCGTCATAATGAACATCTGTTACTAAGTTTTCTGTATTTGAAGCAAAGTATTTCTGATAACCACTCTTATAAAATTGTTTTGCCTATTCAAATTTAATTGTTAGAACTTGTTATAAAATGGAAATATCCAGTCATTTAAAGCAGCTGTCGAATCTGAAAATAGGCTAAAAGAATTAATTATAAGACAAACAAAACAAAACACAGTAATCTTGTTCAATGAATGGTGGCTTTCTTTAGCTTCTTGTATATAATCCACTACCGACAGAAAACTGGGTGCCTTGAATTATATAATGGCTTTCAAGCTAGTCTAGCAGATTATTATTTGTAAGTTTGCAATAAATATTTTGTTCATGGGGAAGGATGTTTTATGAGAAGGAGGTCTCTAACAAACAATATTGAATGGGAAGCCACATTGTTGCAACATAACTATACAGAGCTTAAATTTTCAAACTTCTAAATGAAAAAAAATATCAAATGGTATTCCTAAAATCATTATTTACAATTAAACAATACTATTATTAAAACTATCTTGTTGTTGATGATATATATATGTGTTGGTTGTCAGTATCTCACTTCATGGATTTGTGGCAGACCAAATGTGATATAATTTGGAGAGTGCTCAATATCTGTGATAGAGCTATTGTATAATAAGTAAATATATATTAATTTTTATATATATTTAATAGCATAGAAGCTTTTCTGTGACCACAGGTTTCATGACGTTTTATAAATTATAATCAGACTGAGAATGAAAGATATTGAAAAAAATCGAAAAATGCAGTCAAAGGAACATTAGAATTCTGTACAACTGTGTGTGTGTGTTTTGGCATGATGGTTAGTGTTCGTCAATGGCCCGGGAGACCTGGGTTCAATCCCAGGTTGAGTCATACCAAATACTCAAGCATAGAAGCATCAAGTACCATTTTTAACACTCAGTATAAGGTAAGGATCAGGGGTAAAGTGGAGCAATCCAGGGAAAGGAGTAGTGCCCTCCCCTATACCTTGATGTAGTAGCTATCAAAAAGGAGCATTCGGGTCACCCACAACTAAGGTCGCCAACTTTACTTATTGTAATCCATGATTGTATGTACATAAGGAATATAGTGAATATGTTGTGTTAAGACATTGCAATAATTGTTTGTATTTGCTATGTCGTTTTTATTTTTTTATTTTTTTGTGTGTGAGTGCATATGGTGATGATTTTAACTAACGAGCAAATTATCATCATTGCCTAATTAAGAATGAATTTATGATTTGACGTGTAAACTTGATAGGTGTGAGACAAGGATAATTGGTGGGAGTTGTGTTGGATTACAATAATCTTTTATTAGCTACCTATGTTGTGTTAATGTTATATTATGTCTACATTATTGTCCTATATGATGGGTTATGTGTGAGGCATATGTTAAATTTACTGTGTGGAGACGTATTTCTAACCCTCATGAAAACTTGGCTGATATAATGTCAACAGGTTGTGGAAGTGCATTGATGGATATAAAGATTTAATGGAAGAAGGTGGTACTTATGGTGTGGGAGTGTGGGGTTTGATAGAGAAAAGTGGTATTTACGTTGCATCGGGTATATTGTGGGGTCATTTGTAGGGGGAGGATTTTTAATAGTGGATGTGGTATATGTAAGATGGATGGGTTGTGTGTATGGGTTGAAATGTGAGAGTAGATGTTTGTCCTCATGTCAGAATTTCTGAATTTTTATTTAGCAGGGTGTTTTGTGATGAGAAGTGATAATTGCTAGTTTTTCCTGGAGGCACAGAAGGCATTTTTTTGATGTCTTGCTGTAAGCGGGTGCTCAACTATAGCTCAACCAGTGGAAGAACCCCAAGGCCGTCACTAACTGGTTCACTGCTATAACTATACATGTGTGTGTGTGTGTGTGTGTGTGTGTGTGTGTGTGTCATCCACAGACAGTTTTGTATCACAACTCATTAGTGTGGCTAGACATACAGGATACTTCAAGCTGGGATTGAAACCCATCCAACTTTACATTACTTAGTATCATACTGCTCAGTCATCAGTTGACATACATCAGCTCAGGAATAAGGCATTATGTAGTAGCTTTCACTTGGTTTACATTTTGCCTCTCTCTTTCTCTCCCCCTCTTTCTCTTTATATATAAAGTGACATAAGGGGGTGTCCTTGGGGTGTAATGTTTAAAGTGCTGGACTGCAGAATTGTAGTAAGTGACCTTGAACTTCAGTTGCATGCTATTATGTTCACTTTCTGACAAATACCCTTGGGAAAGGTATGACCCCCCACCACTTATCCTCCCAGTTATGGGTTAAATAGTACCACTACTGTTTTTCTAGCAGACTGGCTTGGTATTAATCTACAAAGATTGATATGCCATCAAACAAACAAACCAAACCAAACCAAATGACCTAATTTAAATCTTCTCTTAGAAGAGAGGTGTCAAAACAGTTCAGTCTCAGACAACACCTATGCCTTTAATTGTATTCAAAAGTTAATTTTGTGGAGATTGCACAAAAATAGATAAAAGTGGGTTTGTTTTAAGAAATGTATTTCCTCAAACTTTTCTTACAAAATAATTTTTCTATAAATAACTTTTTATTCATAAATGATTATTGAAAATTTTAATAAAATCAAAACATTAGTCAACTTTTAAAATCTGAATGTTTTTTGATTAAAATCTGCTCTTGCGAATTATTACATCATACTGTTTTATAAAGGTGTAAAAATGGGAATAATTGATTCTATATAGTAGATACAAATCTTATTATTGGCACTTGCTATACAAATTTGGGGCAATTTTCTGTTACATTGGAGGTACCTAAAATATTGATATTAAATAAATTAAAATTAACATTTATTTGATTGAATGTTAACTTTCGTATGCTTCAATGCTCAGATGTCGGAATTTAACACATTTTGATGCTACAGTCTTGGACAGATTTTAGTTGTTTGTCTATGAAAAACAAATAGAAGAATCTAAATCTTAGCTAAAACTTTCTAACTAAAGTTCTCATGGCTTTATGTAAAACTAAAGGTTTTTCTGAATAAGATCCTCTATAAACTGACAGATTTTATTAAAATTGGTTGAATTTTACCAAACTTATTACAAAATCAAAATTGTTGATTTGTGTAAAAAGCTGACTAACGATAATATCATGTTGTTCTGTGTTACGAGGGTAGCATGAATTTAACAAATTATGTGTAATGAGTTTGTAATAGAATTTAGCTTAATATTGTAACTGGAGTCTTCTAGGTAATTGTGATAAAAGCATAATGCTGAATTGAATTATCATAAATAAAACGAGTAAATCACAAAACAAATAACAGGAGGTTGGGTAGAAACAGATGTTGTCTTATATATCATTTTTAGCAATAAGCAACAATTTTCAAAATGTTTTTATGTGAGTATTATATTTTGTACATGTACAGTGTATGTAAATAATTTTAGTATTTTTATTTATTTTTTTTTTTGTATCAGTCCTGAATTCCTTTGATGATAAAACTTGCTTATCATAGTTAAATTCAGAAGGGACATTTTTGATTCAGAAGCTAGGGTATCTAAAGTCTCTTTGATGACTGGATTGCTATTGAATAGGAAGATGATAGCTGGGTATTTTGATGGCGAAATAGGGAAAAATTATTTTTGGAAATTGACACATGTGAGTATTTTTTTTTTTTTTTTTTTTTTTTTAGATTGGATGAAACACCTGGGTTAGACTGTTACATGTTCATACATGAAAGAATTTTAAAATTTAGTGTTCTGACATCATAATTGGATTTCTGTAACTCTTTGTATATAATATTGAAGATATAAATATCATTACTGTTTCATGTTCTATTTCATTTTTAAAAATTTTTCCCCAGCTCTAAATGAAAACTGTTTTGAACATATTTATTTTCAATTCTTCTTTTTTTTTTAAATTTCAGAATGAGCTAAACCTCAATGAAGAGAAAAAAGCTCCTCTTCGAAGCAGGAGTGTTGCAGATAAAAAGAAATTGCTTGAAATTCAAGCTAAAAATTTTAAAGTAAGTTGTTCATCTGATCTTGATTATTGCATATATAACTATATTGATCACTACTTTAATATACAGTCCTAAAATTTTGGAATTCTACTAGATATTTTTTAATTACATAGAAAAAATGTACTGGGATGAATAAGGAAGTGTATAATTGTTAAGAGTTCTAGATAATTATAATAATAGAAAATGTAACTAAGAACCTATATTTATTTTCTTTAATGTGGAAATTTGTCATTTAATTATTTAAAAAAGTTTTCCTATTCTTAAAATTTAAGATTTTTTAATTTTTTTTTTTTCCTCCATTTGTTTATGGTTTGTTTTCCATTTTTCTCCATTGTTTAATACTTTCTGTTCTTCCTCAATAGTTTAATGTTTTTTCCCCTCATTCACAGTCTATTGCTTTCTCTCGTTTATAGTTTAATACTGCCTTAAAACTGACAATTTTTCATAAATAGATTGATATTGTTAAAAGAATATATTAAAATACTATTGTAAAAAGTTAGCTTTAATGTTGTAATTATTTAGTTAAGGTGGCTTGAGAATTTGTTACTTATGTTAAAAAGATAGTTACTGGAGTTTCAAAAATTCAGTTGTTATGGACTAAAATTAGAGGGCGTGTTCGTGTTTTTAGTTTTATAGAAAAAAATACTGTCAATGAACAAAATATTTCTTGTTTGAAAAATGTGTTCAATTCTTTGATGAATGCAGTTTTTCTTAATGACTCAAGCTATTAGAGAACCATGTAGCAGGGTAGATTAATCTATTTACAACCGATTTTATTACTTCCCTTGAATTTTGGAATTAACATCCAGTTTGATTAAAATAAAGTTAATTCAGTTTTGGAAATTTTTTGTAATGATCTAATATTTAAATATTCATTTTCAAACTCGAAAAAATTGTATTTGAAGTCTATAAGATTGAAGTTATTTAACTCTTTGGAGATTTTTAGATTTAAATTATTTTTATAATTCAATTTACTTGGAAATAAAGTTAAGTTGGTAACCTTAGTTGAAGGTGACCTGAAGGCTCCATTTCAATGTAGGGGAGAGAGCTACTCCATCCCCTGGATTGCTCCACTTTACCCTTGATCCTTACTTTATAATGCTGAGTGTTAAGCAAGTCGGCATCAAGTACCATTTTTTTTAGTCTTTGGTATGACTGGACCTGGGATTGAACTTCAGTCTCCCAGACCATTGGTAAACACTCTACTCATTAGGACAATGGTCCGATACTTAGAAATACCTGTAGGATTAATATGTAAATTTAATATACAATGTTCCTTGATAGTTTTTATAATTTAAAATATATTGTTTTATACAAGGACTAGAAAACATGTGATATTCAAATTTATCTAATAAGGTTGTTCTAGGAAAAAATAAACAAATCCTTCAGTATGTTTACTACAAAATCTAAAGTTTCAGGTTTTACATTGACTCAATCCAAATTTAATTGATTTATTGAAAAGAAATGATATATATATATTTATTTATTTTAAAGTGGTGAGGGATTTGCTTAGTCATGTTTTGTTTTTTCATGATGTTACAGTTCTTGTGATTATTAATCATGTTTTTTATTTCTGCAGCAAGTTCCAACAACACCCAAGGAATTCATTGAATCTCTTCAATCATGCAATTTAAGAGGTGAAAAACGGTTAAAAGTACTTGAATCATTAAGAGTTTCCTTATCAAGCAATCCTGTCAGGTCAGTCTTACAATTAACCTCTCCCACCAAAAAAAAACAACTTTAAATGAATAGATATTTTTCTTCATTAAAAATTA
Organism: Sepioteuthis lessoniana; assembly: GCA_963585895.1. Taxonomy (NCBI): domain Eukaryota; kingdom Metazoa; phylum Mollusca; class Cephalopoda; order Myopsida; family Loliginidae; genus Sepioteuthis; species Sepioteuthis lessoniana. Next base: position 65,967 of record CAUZXS010006174.1, on the reverse strand, counting down.
ATGTTGTAGATGCTATGATATAAAAACTTTAATTTCATCAGTTCATTTTTAATTTTCTTTTCTTTAATCTTGACAAATCCTAATAAATACAATTGTGACGGCAAATTAAAATAAAAAGATCCCCGGATGAGCAACCATTTAAAAGCGTATGGGAACTGGTGCATTTAAATATTGTTATCACCAAATGGGAGTTTATTTTTTTGCACGTGTGAAGACGGGGCGGCCTGGCACTCGATCCCTCGTAGAATAAGTCTTTGTTCAGAGTCCTTTCTCGGGCATATAGGAACTGGCATATTATGTGGGGTTTAATTTATGGTTTGACTGACCGCCGTTGGTAAGGGGTTTCCAGATTTCACACTATTCACACACCCATCAAGGCCACTAGTTCTTCCTACCCCTAGAACACTGGAAGATATGGACCTCTAGGTTTAGATGTAATAATATTAATTATAGTAGTCGACAATTCCGGTTTCCCCGTGTAATATTTTTAAAGGAATTCATATAGGGCAGGGCTTAGAATATGCTGAATCTATCCCCTACAGAGGAGCAAGAACCTCCAAAAAGATAGGTCCTGAGTTTGTTACTAAACTGCATCTGATGGTAAGGTTCCAGTTTTGAAGCTCTGGGATGTGTGGTGTACCCTTTCATTATTATTACTCCTCAATCTACTCTGACCCAGAATAGTAATTAGGATCCTATAGGTCAAATAATTCTGTTTAAAAATTATATGTAATTAGACCATGTGTAAAAAAAAAAAAAAAAAAAAAAAAACTGTTATGAAACACCTACACAAAAAACAAATATGGACTCTATTAATACTCTAACCTCTAGACATAAGATAACCCTAGATAGATTGGTATACCATTAAAATCACTCAATACAAATCTCTTCTACTTATTTTTAAAAACAATTGTTATTTTACAATCTTTGTTCTCAATTCAAAATTTACACTGAACAATTATAAATAAAAATTGTTGTCAGTCCTCATAACAAAAGATTTCCCATTTATAAAACTGAAGAGTAGATTCATATTAATGACTTTTATTAATCCTTCTTGACTTTTTTCTTCAGAGGATCTTAGTAAGAAAAAATAATTTTGTAAACAAAAACCTTTCAAAAAGAAAAGAATTTTGTTACTATCTATTTTTACCCCTCCCTACACTTCCAGCAATGTTATTAGTATATTCTACTGATTTGAAAAGGATTTCCTTAAATATCTTAATTTTAACATCTGAAGAGACCCCAAAGAATCAAACGATTTTAAATGTATCTGCTATTTTTGGCTTTATTCAAGTTATCTACCACAAAACATCTTTTTACTAGTTATATTTTTTTATATTATGAAGTTGATATTTTTTTGATTTTTAGGAATTTAAAAAAGAAATTAAGTGATATTTAAGATTTATCAATTTTAACTTTCTTGTTGTTCAGACTAAGTTTAATTAAACAATAATGCTATGTAACAATCATTTTACATCTTTAACTTGAAGAACTACTAATAAAAGTAAATTAGTAATTTTTACTTAAATGTGAATAATTATATACATATTTCCTTAAAAAAAAAAAACATGCTATTCATTTTTTGAACGAATTTCTTTTCTGTTCATTCGTATTTAAGCTTTTTAAATTAATAGCTAGATGTCCCATATTTCTGACCATGTACTAAACTAAATTTAGTAAATGAGTAATACTTGTCATTAGGCAAAATAATCTTTAAATTCCATTTTTCAAATATTAAAGTAAGTTTCTAAGGAAATGTTGACTAAATATTTATTTTCTTAAAATATTATATATTTTATATTTCAGTTGGGCTGCTGAATTTGGTCTGGAAGGTTTAAATGGAATCCTAAAGAATTTGACTTATTGTTGTGATAAGTATGTTGACTTTGTGTGTGTGTGTGTTATATAATGTATATATATAATATATATATTATTTATTTATCTATTTTATTTTTTTGTATTCTTTTGTATCCTTTGTTTTCCATTTGTATTAGTAATAAGCTTTTGATTTTTTTTTAAGTAATGCACTTATAAATATTTAAGTGCATTACTAAAAAAATAAAGTAATTTAGTTTTTGTTTATTTTTTATTAAAATTCATTTTTCAACAAATTACTTAAGCTAAATATTCAACAATAATTGAAGGTTTACATAAAAAAAATATTTTTAACAGTAGAGAAACCTAGCATTCCCCGGGATAAAGATATACTAAAGTATGTTTTGTGAAACAAAAATTCTATTTTGTTTCTGTATGAATGAGTCCTATCTTTTTAATTTTTTTTTTTTTTTTTTTTTTTTTTTTTTTTTTCTAAAATGTCCTGACACCCTCATAAGTTGGGTGAGGTGTGTAATTCTACAGACGTTGATTTTATTCACTTTCTGGATAAATTAGACCTTTTGTTAGCAATTTTAAGTAAAATATTCTAAGCACGTAATTTTTGTATTCCCCAAGGGAGATAATTAATGCACTATTTGATAAATATAGATTTGTTTTTATGAAATTATTAGAAATTTTTTTGAATTCAATGACTTTATATTGAGTTTATTTGCCACTGTATGAAACTTTTAAGTAAGCATATAAAATGGTTTCAAATTTGTGTGTGTGATTTTATATTATGTAAGGAAAATTGTGAATTTCAGAAATATCTATTGAATAAAATTTAGCAATATTATGAATGGCTATTTTCTTTGTAAAATATTTGCATTTTTTAGGCTACACTTTTTAGATTCTTCCTCTTATATATACTTTCAATTTATTTACTTGATTATTGCAATGACAAAAAAATTATTTATTTCTAGCAAACAAGAAAGGAGGAGTACCTATGAATGCGTTAGATGTTTAAAAGCTTTCATGAATAATCATGTAAGTTATTTTTATTTAGTTGTTTTTATTGATATATATGAAGATTTTCTCTATTTTTTTTCTCTCTTTATTTCAGCTGTTTATTCTTGAAACTTTTTAGCAACATTTGTTTAGCTTATGACACAAAATATTTCAAAACTGTTCATAAGCTGTATTCTTCTATATTTAAAATTTTTTTAAAAATAAACTGAAAAACTAAAGAGATATTTATGAAGAAAATTTTTTTAAAACAGACTTAATTTTTCAAATAGATTAATATTTAGGAATTATTTAAAAATTTTTTCAAATAAACAGTATATAGTTTTATTTCTGGTAGCTGTACTAACTAGTGCCAAAAGTTGGTATCTTAGACCAGGGAAGATTATTAAAGTTGATTTTTCAACCTCAATCATTTGAATGATTTAGCATAATCTGCCCAATTACTTAAGCTAGACTAAGCTAAACTTCATAATTAACCACCTAGTCTCTCACTCATCTTTTTGTCTTTGAAGACATTATCCAAATTTGTGGTTTCATTCATGGCATTTTCTTTCAAATTGAAGTGTAGTTCCATTAACTTTCATTTAAGGTGTCCAGAACTTGCAACAGGAGAGGGCAAAATCCGAGAAATATTTGAAAATTAATGACTTACAGAATTCAATAGCAATTTTCTTTCATTTTGTATGGATATTAATTTTATAAATTTCATCTAAAAAAAAAAAAAATATTTTCCTGCTCTTTTTTCTACATAGTTGTACTTTGTAAATTGTTTTAATATTAGATATTTTCTACTTCTATAAAAGTTGACATTTTTTTTATTTATTTCTTTTTTTTTTTTTTTTTTTTTTTCTCCCTAGGATGGATTGGAAATGATAATCTCCCATGAAGAAGCACTAACAATTTTGGCCAGAACCATGGATCCATCAGATCCAACTACTATGCTTGAGGCAGTCAGGCTACTGGCTGCTATATGCTTAGTTTTACCTTTTGGGTAAGGATCTTTTTTCTCATTTACATGTAAGAGAAATTGAATATGGTCCTAATATATTCAAATCCATGGAAATTATAATTTGGAAGTGTGTGTATATATATATATATATATATATATATCTGAAAAGTAGCTGGATTGGTATCACAAACAATTTATTTCAATTCCAAACAACAAATTATGTGGTTTGTCCTTCAAAGTAATCAACCTCAAGACTAATGCATTTTCACATCCTTCTCTGCCATGCTTCTATGTACTGCTGGAAGAGTTCTTCTAGGATGTCATTATGGCCCTCCTGATGGCTTCCATGCTCTGAAAATGGATTTCCTTGATGATCTTGAGCTTGGTGAGGAGGGGAAAATCATATAGGAGCAAGATAAAGTGAATAGGGAGGTTGTTCCAAAATGGCAATGTTCATCTTGGTCAGGAACTGCCAAATGCTTACCACACCCAGTCCCATTACTTTTCAGACATGTCCAAATCTTCAGTGATAATCTTCCAAACATTTTCTTTTTTCATGTCTAGCTGACTTGTGATCATTTAAACAGTTAACCAATGATTGACTTACACCACATGCCTTACCCACTCGATGTTGACCTCTATCCTGCTTGTTGATGGCCTTTTGCTCCTGGAGTAATTTTTCACCGTTTCCCAAACCTCTTGAACCTCTTGTGCCACTCAAAATCACAAGTGCGCAACATGGTGTTATCTCCATACACTTGATAACAAACTAAATTTCAAGGCACAAATAGAATATTTGCTGCAGGAATGCCTAAAGGATATAAAACTGCTAAAAGTAATATAAAAAATGAACTTGGGTGCTGACCTTAAGATCATGCTTAGAATCTACAGATCACATATCTGAATTAAACTTATGGGTCTTCCATCTACAGTACCACATTCAAATCCTACCTAAAAAAAATTGCAAACCAAGGCCTTAGATTAAGCCTAGGTACATTCTGTACTTCACAGCACAAAGTCTATATATCGAAGCCAATGAACCTTCATTAACCCTTAGATGGGAAAAATTATCTCTCCAATACGCATTAAAACTTCAATCCAACCCAAACAATCCAACACATAAAAAAACAAATAACTCCTAATTCAACCATTTTTACAGCAGTAAACCTTTAGCTATCCCCCCTATTTGGCCTCCACATCAAAGAAGCAATACAACACGTAAACCAAAATGCCAACAATATTTCACCACTCACAATGAGCAATTTACCCCCATGGACAATCACCAAACCTGATGTAGATTTAACATTAATACAACAGAAAAAAACACAACCAACAACCTCGTCTGCTAAAACAGATTCAATGAACTTGAGACAAATATTCAGACCATACTGCCTTTTACACCGATGGGTCAAACGGAACAGGAGCAGTAGCCACTAATATGAATCACTACCAACAAATCAGACTTCCAAATATTGCTTCCATCTATTCCTCTTATCGCTCTTTTGCCCATAGCTCACACATTTAGTCCCATTACTTTTCAGACAGACCTAATATATAAACTATATTTTCCATGGATTTTGATATATTACAATCATATTCAACTCGTGATTTCTTGGGAAGTAGGAGAGAGGTAGTGTTATCATGAAAAAGATATAGATTTGATAATCTCAGTGTTTTTGGTATAGTGGTTATCATTGTAGGAAATAGAATTGATGACTCCACTTAAATCTTGGATGAGTGTTTGCATTTCAATTTTGTACTAATGCCCATAAAGGCATGAATCCAACTTTTCACCCTTTAGCTATGAGTAAATAGTTGAGCAGATTGAGCTCTTTATTCTTGTTATGGCAATCAATCTGAGAGAATAAAAATTCTGAATTCAAACCAGCTATACTCTGCTTAAAAATTGACCTTGTGTTGCAGGGGTTGGGAAAATGCATAAATAAATCTTGTTGTTTATGATGGGAACTATACTCCTAGACGGAGTACACAGATACTACACACTGATCCATGTATAAATAATCCTATCATTTATGAAGGGAACTAGTGGGTAGAGTGTTTGCCAATGGTCCGGGAGACTAGGGTTCAATCCCAGGTCGAGTCATACCAAAGACTTAAAAAATGGTACTTGATAGCTCCTTGCTTAACACTCAGCATTTTAAGGTACGTATCAAGTGGAGCAATCCAGGGAAAGGAGTAGCGCTCTCCCTTACACCTCGGTGTAGTAGCTACTGAAAGGGGAGCTTTGTGTTGCCCTCGACTACAGTTGCAAACTTTACTTACTTATATAGATTTGACTCTTCATTAAATTTAACCCTTTGAGCCCTGAGTTTGAGCCATTTGCACATGATCTTAGCACTGGTAAAACTCTTATGGTGAGTGGGGAAATAAAAGTACCATTGGGGTAACTGGCTCAAAGGTTTAATGGCTGATGATAGCAGCCTTTAAACAAGATAAAATTTTGAATTTAAGTCTTCAATTTATTTATTTTTTTATTTTATTTTTTTTCCTTTCTCCCTTCCAGGCATGAAAAGGCTCTTGAAGGTATCACATCTTGTGCTGAAATTAGAGGAAAAGGTAGATTTGATCCAATCATAAAAGGTCTTGAAATGGAAGATAATTTTCAAATGCAGGTTAGTACTTTGCTTTATTTATTACCTTCTTCCCCATATACTCACACTGTACATCAATATAAAAATGATCCTATAAATGTTCTAACATAAAGAATACTTGCCTAGTTTCACACCAGGTGGATAAAGTAAAGTTATCAGCTTAGTTCCAAGGAGCCTTCCCTCCAAGCAGCCTCTGTCCCCTTGTCTAAAAGGGGTAAGGGCTAGATTTATTGCCTAGCACCTAAGGCAACTCAGAAGAGAAATGCTAATATAACTAAGCAATTTTTGTCCCTGTTTCAAAGGAGTCTTAATTACTGTTGGGTATCTTCGACACAAAACTGACCTCGTGTCACATTTTGGCCGCATGCGGAATCAAAATCATTACTAACTAAATTTTCTGACCTAGTTTATAATTTGATAATAGTGTATGTGTGACAGTTTACATATTCACTCAAATTCAATTATCGTAATTTCTAAAGAAAGTTAACTATTTTATGCTAATTATAAAGTGCTAATTTATTTGCAAATAGAAATTCTAAAGATGTTTTTTAGTTTTGATTTTTATTTCTAAACCATTTACACACTTATTTATTTTTATTTATTTTATTTACAGGTTGCCTGTATTCAGTTGGTCAATGCCATTGTATCAACACCTGACAATGCTGAATTTCGAATTCATTTACGTAATGAGTTTATGAGGAATGGCCTTAATGATATTTTATTGGTAAGTATTTCTTTTCTTTTTTTTATGTCATACTTAATATTTGAATTAAACTGAAGAGCAACTGAATTATGTTTTTTAGCATTAGCTATTTATTTATCTAATGTAACTTTTATCACATAGATCAATCAAGATTTAGTTTTAGTCATTTTGATATTTTCATAGAAAAAAAATCCTTCATCAATTTTTGGTGCTCTCAATCAATAAGATTTTGTTTTTCAAAATTTTTTAGGTTGTTGTTTTTTTACAGCGAGTGGGTGATTGTTTTAGGCGAGATGATCAGTTTAAAATTTAGCTCCTATTGAAATGTGAAGTTTTACTTACTGTACAATTTAGAAATGTAAAGGTTTAACATTAGGATTATTTCTCTTGGTACTTAATCTTTTTGAAAATTTTGAATTGAGAATAATAAAAGTTTTACTTTAAATTTAGATTTACTTTAAATACGATAATTTAATAAAAATAAGACAATTAAGCTTAAGCCTTAATTTATCTTTTAAAGATACTACTAGTAGTAGTAATAACTGAATCTTGCCAGACAGCTGAAAAAATTGTGGAACATGAAAGTGGTGATATCAATTGTAGTTGGTGTCCTTGAGATGTTCTCCAAATTCCTTCAAAAGAGACTAAGGGAAGTGGTGATCAGAAAAAAAATCAAGACCATCCAGACCACAGCACTGTTAAAATCAACTAGAATACTTAGAAAAATCTTGGAAACCAGAAAAGACTTGGGGGGGGGGAACTGGTGATCAGAAGAAGATTCAAGACTATTCAGACCACGCTAGTGTTAAAATCAGTTGGAATACTTAAGAGACTTGAAGACTTGCTGTCACTTGGACTTTAGTGAAAACCACCAAAACTAATGTGAAAAACTTGCAAAGAGTAAAATATAAAGATATTAACCAAATACTTTAAAATCTGGTTTGTATGAAGAATAGAAAGTGAGGGAAGTTTAACAGTTATACAGTAAACTGCTCCCTTCAAAAAAACACTAATGAAGGTTAGTATTTTTAAAAATTAAAAAAAAAATTCTTGAGGATATGGTTTTATTGATCAAAAGCACAAAAACTAGTTCAGAAACTTTTTTTTTCACAAATGGCAATATTATCTAAACTGATTCTTACCCTAAATACTAGGTATAATTTTGAGAAGAATCTTTATTCTATGATTGATAACACTATTGAACTCATATTCTTTATATGGCTTAAGTTTTTAATTTATTTTACTGTTTTCTACAAATTTACAATACAGATAGAATGATTAATTCATTAGCTTTGTAACGAATTATTTGTATATTAAGCATAACTCTTACTGTTATAGCTGCTAAAATTTATAATACTCTGCTTTTCAACCTTATCAAACCTGAAACAGTGGATATTTTTTGGAAAATTCAGAACAATCTTTGAAGAAATTGATCCATAACTTCCCAGATTCTGACTATCCATCAGATCATCTGATCATATGCCAAAAATCTCAAAGCAACACTACTTTTTGTATGCTCCAAGGCATTTCATCTTAGTATAAAACCATTTTCTTTCATTTTGTCTACAGTATTTACTAAGTATGAATATTTGTTATAACCGTTTTTATTTTTGTTTTCTTTCATTCAGAAACTTGGGGATTTAAGTTTTCTTGAGGAATTACAAACTCAACTCCATGTTTTCCATGAACAGATGGATGAAGATATATGGGACTTTTCCCAAAGATATGACAATGTGAAAATTGAATTAACATATCCTTTCATTGAAATTCAAATTGTTTTAAAATTTAAAAAGAATTCAGATATATTTCTTTTTCTACAAATATTCAGAATACAAAGCAAAATAATTTGGTTGAAATAATCTTCATTATTATTAACTAGCTGTAGATTGTGATATTAGATTTGGAAGATGTTAAGTATTAGAAATAAAGAACATTAAAATCACTTATAAGTAAAGTAAAGTTAGCGACCATAGTTGAGGGTGACCCGAAGGCTCCCTTTTCGATAGCTACTACACCAAGGTGTAGGGGAGGGCGCTACTCCATTCCCTGGATTGCTCCACTTTACCCTTGAACCGTACCTTATAATGCTGAGTGTTAAGCAAGGTGGTATCAAGTTCCATTTTTAAAGTCTTTGGTATGACTCGACCTGGGATTGAACCCAGGTCTCCCGGGCCATTGGCGAACACTCTAACCGCTGGGCCAATGTCACTTATATTAGAGGATAATTTTTCTTATTCCTTTATTGGCGAGACTATCTGATGTTTTCCACATTCCTGGCCACAATGCATTTCCATTTTATTCTCGATCTTGTCCTTCTTTATGTTGACCTAAATCGCTTGACAAATTAATCTTTCCATCATTGTGGAAGTCCCCCAAGTGGTCATTTCTGGTTTCTTGTGTCCCACTTAACTGTTTGTAAACCTTGGAATGCATTTGGCCCAATGGAACTTCTGCTTTTGGTACTCAGTGATCACATCCTTCACTCAGTTCCCAAACTACTTAGCTTAAGATGCTTCAGCTATGGTTACATAGTAAGAAGACTAGGCTCTTCTGAAAGTGCTTAATACCATTGGGAAAAGATATGAATCTAATTCCATCCAGATATGGATAAATAGTATGGGAGATTAGGTTCTTTAATCTCATTATGCAACTTGCCTAGAAGAAAGAAAATTCTGAATTGAAATTAGTGGTAGGCCAAGTGAAGAATGGGCTTTTTCAAGCTATTCCTTCTATTAGATTGTGGGATATGTCAGCTAACATTAGTTTAACCATTTTGGGTGGGAGTGAGTTAATTAGTATTTCCTACTTTTTTAAAAAAAATTTTCTTTCTAATTTCCTTAACCACTTTGTACCAACCCAAATATGTGCTACGAATTACTAATAAACAGTGTCACAAATACACCTAGTTACACCTATTTTCTTTCTATTTTACAACATCTTTTGTTAATTAGAGAAGAACCTTATGCAAAGTAAGTATACCCTAATTTTTCATCTTTGATTTATGATTCAATTTGTGAAATTTTCATAGCTATTTCTTGTACTTATCCTTATATCTTTTAAAATTTTTGTATAATTGTGTGTGTGTGTGTGTGTATAAATGTACGAGGTGCATCCAATAAGCTTCCAGACTTCTTTCATATGAGCACTTTTATTGATAGTACTCACATGAAACTCTAGTCCTCTTTGAAGTAATCTCCTCTGGCTGCAATGCACTTGTTGTACTGTTCCAACAACTTCTGGAAGGCCCTCATTTGTGTGAGAGTGTCAATGACCTTTCATCTCCTCAATTGTCTTATAACAACAGCCTCTGAGCTTAGGGAATAACCAAAAGTCACAGAGAGCAAAGTCTGGACTATAGGGATTGTGAGGAACTGTCTTGATGCCCATCTTGGTCAAATAGTCTGTGACAAGGATGGAGTTGTGGACTGGTGCATTGTCCTGGTAGAAATGCCACTGAGCCGATTTGAAGAGTGCTGGCCTCTTCCGACAGAATCTCTTCCTGAACTCCCTTAAAACCTCAACATAGTAACCCTAACCTTAACCCTTTGGCCAATCAACTGTGGTGTATTGACTTCCTTACTCCTCCCACACCTCTCATCATCCCTCAAAGACTCCCTGCCTTCCTTGAATCTCTTATGCCCCTCAAAAACTGATGCTCGATTCATCCAAGATGGTCGAAAAGCAGTCTGAAGCATTCCATACATTTCTGTGGCATTTTTTCCAAGTTTAAAACAATTTTATTGCATGTCATTCTTGCATTTTTGAAATTCACCAGCTGTGACAATCAGGCTTTAGTAGGGTGTAATCCAATTCGTGCTGTAGCTGTTCATTTGTAGCTGAAATCATAAAAATTGGTCAGTCATCCCATAAGATGTATAGCAATAACATAGTGAATTTTCAAGAGTCTACAACAATTTAAAAAAAGACTGGAAACTTATTGAATGCAACACACACACACACAATAATTATATATAAAAAACGATTACAAATCCTAGAAGCAATACGCATAAAAAAAATTTAAAAAAAACAAAAAAAAACATAAATAGCATTTAACAATGGCACCAACATATTATATAATCACTAACTCTATTAGTCACTTTTTGCAACTGAGTATTTTAAAACAAAACACTGAAAACATTCCAACCGACAACTTTCAAAACAAAACACTACAAATTATTAAAACAGTAAAAACTCAACAGTCAACTCAAAACTTCACTACCCCTGATGATGACCAAAAGTATGGTCAAAAGTGTTTGCACAAAAGATATGAGATAATTCCTTTACCCATGATGCTGATGCTATAAAAATAACAAGTCTTGAAAAAATAAAATCAAAAATAATAGTTTTCCATCATCTTTAACAAAACTTGGTTGAATAATAATTTGCTGCCTAAATATGCACTCTTCAATATGTGGGTGTGTTTTAGATATCCATGTGTATGTCTATAAATGTCTGTATAATTGTCTATTTATATATGTACATGTGTGTATATCTATCCTTTAGGTCAGTCCTTGTTTTTATTTATTTGCTTTTAGAGTAAATTAAGATGCACTTCTTGTTAATTTTATAGGGTACAGTACTATAGACTTATTGAGGAATGTATAAACCAAATAGTATTACAGAAAAATGGACATGATCCAGACTTCAGTTATACAAAACGATTCAAAATTGATGTGGAAGAAATACTTGGTGAGTTTTTATTTTTATTAAGTGATATATTTTTTATTAAATTCACTAGAAAAGTAATTCAATTTTACGTTTATTTATTTTTCAACTTTTTGAGGTTTCATAGTAAATCCATTGATAAATTAAATATTCATACTGCTAAACTTGTACTGCATTTTTTTCATAGTTATGTTTTCCTATTATCTAATAGTTCTTTCCCAGTTGATTTTAGTTACTAAAGTTTGTCATGAATTAAACAAGTTAAATATTTTGTGTTTTTTATAAAAATTCTTAGAATTTGTATGTTAAAAAGCTTTAGAATAGGTTGTTTTGTAGAGACTTATTTTTTTGTCACTTTTTTTTCTTTTCCATGACATCTTTTTTTGCTTGCCCAATGATTCATTCTATATCAGCTCTTGAAATAATAAAAGATATCACTAGTAATATGAATAATATACCTGTCAGAAATTTATAATACATTTGTCATACAAACTCAAGATCTTGGGATGTAGGTTTTCTTGTTGATATATTTTAATTAACCTTAAGAGTGACTTGATTTTATGAATACATGCATTTTATTATCTATGTGTACACAGTAATTTTCTTTGTTTTTTCTTGAGGTACATTTTGTATAAAAATGTGTGTATTGTATGAAGTATAAGTATTCTTACTTGGCAGTGGGGAGTAAAAATGGTTTGTGGTAGGAATTATTACACAAAATAATTCCCTTCAAATTCATGACAGTAATTTTCAGGGGAAAAATTGACCCGAATTAACCTGAACCCCCAGCAAATGGCCTGAATTTTTAAAAAATTTGCATATGAGCATAAAGGAAGCTTTCTTTAAAGTTTTGAATTAATTTAGCGGTTGGTTTTAGATTTTTACTGGGTTTTACAATTTCTAAAATAAAATTATCCAACTAAATTGAATTGAAGATGTTTTCCTATTTTTAAGATTGAGGAGGAAAAATCTTACTCAATGAAAAGTTTATAAATCCATAGTAAAAAAAAACAAAAAACAATATCACTGAAAACTGTTACCATTCATCAAATTGAGAGCAATTTTGATTTCATCAAAATATAGTTATAATTTCTACTTTTGATGTTTGTTTTTTATATATATATTTTTTTTTTTTCTTTGTAGCAAATTTAGCTCTAGAAAAAAACCAAGAAAGTCCAGAAGATGCAGAAAGAAAAGTGGAAGATGCTCTCACGGCAAAACAAGAGGCAGAAGCAAAATCTGTTTCTCTTGAAGAAAAACTAAAACAAGCAGAAATAGAAATTGGTCAGTTAAGGGAGAAGGTAAAAATTCTTACTATCTGTGTGTGTGTGTGTGTGTGTGTAATTTTATTCATAGATAATTTTTTTAAATTTTTGAGATGGGAGTTCTTATTTATACTACATACATGTCTCAGATTATAGCCCTCATGTTGATTGTTTTATTCACAATGCATTAACTAATCTATTTAGTACAATTCCTTATTTGAGACCCTAGGGTATGCTAAAGTTGTGAATATATACATTCATTGACATTCATCTATTATTTAATACAATTCCTTATTTGAGACCCTAGAGTATGGGAAGGTAGTGAATATATGCATTCATTGACATTCATTACTGTTTAATACAATTCCTTATTTGAGTCTCTAGGGCAAGGCAATGTAGTGAATATATACATTTATTAACATTCGTCTACCATTTAGTACAACTCCTTATTTGAGACCTGAGGATATGAAAAGATAGTGAACATATACATTCATTGACATTCATTACTGTTTAATACAATTCCTTATTTGAGACCTTAGGGCAAGGAAAGGTAGTGAATATATACATTCATTACTGTTTGATACAATTCCTTATTTGAGACCTGAGGGCAAGGAAAGGTAGTGAATATATACATTCATTACTGTTTGATACAATTCCTTATTTGATTTGAGACCTGAGGGCAAGGCAATGTAGTGAATATATACATTCATTACTGTTTAATACAATTCCTTATTCGAGACCTGAGGGCAAGGAAAGGTAGTGAATATATACATTTATTAACATTCATCTACCGTTTAGTACAACTCCTTATTTGAGGCCCCGAGGGTAAGGGAAGGTAGTGAATAAATGCAGGTTTTGGCACAGATTTTTATATTAAGTGAAACTTAACATGTCATCATTATGTATGTATACTGACAACTCAGCTTCTCTTGACTCTCACACCATTTATTCCTATCAGCCATCACTCTTTGTCCTCTAGATTGCATCCAATGTCTGCACAGAGCTGATGAATATAAGTTTCTGCCTTCTTGGACAACACTGGTGTGTCCACATGTTGGAGTTTAATAGGAGAATGTCACTTATGAGTTTGTCCTTACTTCTCCAGCTGTGCAAAGCATTTCTTTTGGCCACTTACCTCCCATCTCGCAAATCATTAAAGTAAGACTTAATATGAACATTGTTTCTCTTTTCTTTACAATTTAGTAAATTAATCATAGATGAGTTTGATCTCCATTGCACTATTGTATACACCCTAATTGAAAGGTTGGTATTTAACTAAGTCTAGCCTAGTATGTACAAAATGTTACAGAGTATTTAAAGAGTTAAACTAACATGTTGAAGTTGCAAAAATAAATATTTAAAAACCAAAGTAAAACACTTTTTTTTTTCTTTTTTCACTCTATTCTACTATGCTTGTTTGATATAATAGATAAGCTATGTTTTTATAATTTTGATATTAAGTTCATTTTGCTTAGACATTTTCTGAATTTTTTTTTTCTCTTCCTCTCAGATAAATTCTGGAATTGGTGCCGTTATAAATACTGCTATTGCTGGTGGAGGTAGTGGTGGTCCTCCACCACCTCCCCCACCACCTCCACTTCCACCAGGTATGGGTGGTCCACCACCACCACCCCCACCACCTCCACTTCCACCCGGTATGGGTGGCCCTCCTCCGCCACCTCCACCGCCTCCACTTCTGCCAGGTATGGGTGGACCTCCTCCGCCACCTCCACCTCCTCCACTGCCAGGTATGGGTGGACCTCCTCCGCCACCTCCCCCTCCCCCAGGTATGGGTGGCCCTCCTCCACCACCTCCTCCACCAGGTATGGGTGGACCACCACCACCTCCAGGAATGGGACCTCCGATGATGGTAAAACCAGAAAATACACTACCTTATGGTATGAAACCAAGAAAGAAATATGCTGTTTCTCTTAAAATTAAGAGAATTAACTGGACTAAGGTTTGTTTAATTTTTTTTCTATTCTCATGCTATAGACTTAAAAATAAGACTTATTATAATAGATCAAGTTTGTTCAAATTTTATTCTTCTATCATAGTTATTATTCTTGTAATTTGACTTTGTAGTGTTTGCACTCATAACTAAATTCATTGCATTTGGATTTTATTAATATCTAAATATTTAGATAATATACATTGTTACTATTAGATATTACAACATAAGATTTGATGCTACAATTCTCTTTTCCATTCATACAACTGAATATGATAGACAATTTTAATATGACCTACTCCTTTAATTTCAATTCAAAATAGAGTAATCACATTTCTTATCATAGATTATGAAATTTAATGCTTATTTTATTATATAAAGCTATATAGTAAAAGTGTGGAATCTTAACAAAACTTAGCTCAAAATGTTGAAATTGTTTCTTTATTTTTAGATAAATGCAAAAAATGTTGATCCTAGCTCTTTTTGGATAAATATCAATGAAGAAGATTTTGCCAATGACTTACTCCTGGAAGAAATTAATGCCAATTTTGCTACAAAAGCAGTAGGTCAGTATTTTTCTTATTTAAAAATTAAATTTCTCCAGAAAAATGCCTGAACTATGAAAGTTTTTTTCTTAAATTATATTAGTTATTTTATTATTTCATTGATAATTTTTACTAGTATTTTCTTTCATTTATTTGAATCCTCATTCTACAACAGAATTCTTTTATAGGATTAGAAATAATGTAATATATGTAATGTAAGGGTGATACTAAGTGTGTTATGTAAGAGTCATGCAATATTGAAAATATATAAACTTTTTTTATTCATTATTTGCTAGCTTAATATGCAGTTATGCTAAAAATAATTAGTTTTTATTTCAATAACTTTAATCAATTTTTCATGCAAAGTAGATAACAATGAGTTTTTTTTTCATTTGTAAATTAAAATTTTTTAGTTAAAGCATTTTCATTCTATTAGTTTTTACTAGTTGTACTCCATCATATTGGTGTTTTTTACTAGTTGTACTCTATCATATTAATGCTTTTTACTAGTTGTACTCTATCATATTAATGCTTTTTACTAGTTGTACTCCATCATATTGGTGCTTTTTACTAGTTGTACTCCATCATATTGGTGCTTTTTACTAGTTGTACTCTATCATATTAATGCTTTTTACTAGTTGTACTCTATCATATTAATGCTTTTTACTAGTTGTACTCTATCGTATTGGTGCTTTTTACTAGTTGTACTCTATCATATTGGTGCTTTTTACTAGTTGTACTCTATCATATTAATGCTTTTTACTAGTTGTACTCCATCATATTGGTGCTTTTTACTAGTTGTACTCCATCATATTGGTGCTTTTTACTAGTTGTACTCTATCATATTAATGCTTTTTACTAGTTGTACTCTATCATATTAATGCTTTTTACTAGTTGTACTCTATCATATTGGTGCTTTTTACTAGTTGTACTCTATCATATTGGTGCTTTTTACTAGTTGTACTCTATCATATTAATGCTTTTTACTAGTTGTACTCCATCATATTGGTGCTTTTTACTAGTTGTACTCCATCATATTGGTGCTTTTTACTAGTTGTACTCCATCATGTTGGTGTTTTTTACTAGTTGTACTCTATCATATTAATGCTTTTTACTAGTTGTACTCTATCATATTAATGCTTTTTACTAGTTGTACTCTATCATATTAATGCTTTTTACTAGTTGTACTCTATCATATTAATGCTTTTTACTAGTTGTACTCCATCATATTGGTGCTTTTTACTAGTTGTACTCCATCATATTGGTGCTTTTTACTAGTTGTACTCTATCATATTGGTGCTTTTTACTAGTTGTACTCTATCATATTAATGCTTTTTACTAGTTGTACTCTATCATATTGGTGCTTTTTACTAGTTGTACTCTATCATATTGGTGCTTTTTACTAGTTGTACTCTATCATATTGGTGCTTTTTACTAGTTGTACTCTATCATATTAATGCTTTTTACTAGTTGTACTCCATCATATTGGTGCTTTTTACTAGTTGTACTCTATCATATTAATGCTTTTTACTAGTTGTACTCTATCATATTAATGCTTTTTACTAGTTGTACTCTATCATATTAATGCTTTTTACTAGTTGTACTCTATCATATTAATGCTTTTTACTAGTTGTACTCCATCATATTGGTGCTTTTTACTAGTTGTACTCTATCATATTAATGCTTTTTACTAGTTGTACTCTATCATATTGGTGCTTTTTACTAGTTGTACTCTATCATATTAATGCTTTTTACTAGTTGTACTCTATCATAATGGTGCTTTTTACTAGTTGTACTCCATCATATTGGTGCTTTTTACTAGTTGTACTCCATCATATTGGTGTTTTTTACTAGTTGTACTCTATCGTACTCCATCATATTAATGCTTTTTACTAGTTGTACTCCATCATATTGGTGCTTTTTACTAGTTGTACTCTATCATATTAATGCTTTTTACTAGTTGTACTCTATCATATTAATGCTTTTTACTAGTTGTACTCCATCATATTGGTGCTTTTTACTAGTTGTACTCCATCATATTGGTGCTTTTTACTAGTTGTACTCCATCATATTGGTGCTTTTTACTAGTTGTACTCCATCATATTGGTGCTTTTTACTAGTTGTACTCCATCATATTGGTGTTTTTTACTAGTTGTACTCTATCATATTAATGCTTTTTACTAGTTGTACTCTATCATATTAATGCTTTTTACTAGTTGTACTCCATCATATTGGTGCTTTTTACTAGTTGTACTCTATCATATTAATGCTTTTTACTAGTTGTACTCTATCATATTAATGCTTTTTACTAGTTGTACTCTATCATATTAATGCTTTTTACTAGTTGTACTCTATCATATTAATGCTTTTTACTAGTTGTACTCTATCATATTAATGCTTTTTACTAGTTGTACTCCATCATATTGGTGCTTTTTACTAGTTGTACTCTATCATATTGGTGCTTTTTACTAGTTGTACTCTATCATATTAATGCTTTTTACTAGTTGTACTCTATCATATTAATGCTTTTTACTAGTTGTACTCTATCATATTAATGCTTTTTACTAGTTGTACTCCATCATATTGGTGCTTTTTACTAGTTGTACTCCATCATATTGGTGCTTTTTACTAGTTGTACTCCATCATATTGGTGTTTTTTACTAGTTGTACTCTATCATATTAATGCTTTTTACTAGTTGTACTCTATCATATTAATGCTTTTTACTAGTTGTACTCTATCATATTAATGCTTTTTACTAGTTGTACTCTATCATATTAATGCTTTTTACTAGTTGTACTCCATCATATTGGTGCTTTTTACTAGTTGTACTCCATCATATTGGTGCTTTTTACTAGTTGTACTCTATCATATTAATGCTTTTTACTAGTTGTACTCTATCATATTAATGCTTTTTACTAGTTGTACTCTATCATATTGGTGCTTTTTACTAGTTGTACTCTATCATATTGGTGCTTTTTACTAGTTGTACTCTATCATATTAATGCTTTTTACTAGTTGTACTCCATCATATTGGTGCTTTTTACTAGTTGTACTCCATCATATTGGTGCTTTTTACTAGTTGTACTCCATCATATTGGTGTTTTTTACTAGTTGTACTCTATCATATTAATGCTTTTTACTAGTTGTACTCTATCATATTAATGCTTTTTACTAGTTGTACTCTATCATATTAATGCTTTTTACTAGTTGTACTCTATCATATTAATGCTTTTTACTAGTTGTACTCCATCATATTGGTGCTTTTTACTAGTTGTACTCCATCATATTGGTGCTTTTTACTAGTTGTACTCCATCATATTGGTGCTTTTTACTAGTTGTACTCTATCATATTGGTGCTTTTTACTAGTTGTACTCTATCATATTAATGCTTTTTACTAGTTGTACTCTATCATATTAATGCTTTTTACTAGTTGTACTCTATCATATTAATGCTTTTTACTAGTTGTACTCTATCATATTGGTGCTTTTTACTAGTTGTACTCTATCATATTGGTGCTTTTTACTAGTTGTACTCCATCATATCGGTGCTTTTTACTAGTTGTACTCCATCATATCGGTGCTTTTTACTAGTTGTACTCCATCATATTGGTGCTTTTTACTAGTTGTACTCTATCATATTAATGCTTTTTACTAGTTGTACTCTATCATATTAATGCTTTTTACTAGTTGTACTCTATCATATTGGTGCTTTTTACTAGTTGTACTCTATCATATTAATGCTTTTTACTAGTTGCACTCTATCATATTAATGCTTTTTACTAGTTGTACTCTATCATATTGGTGCTTTTTACTAGTTGTACTCTATCATATTGGTGCTTTTTACTAGTTGTACTCCATCATATTGGTGCTTTTTACTAGTTGTACTCCATCATATTGGTGCTTTTTACTAGTTGTACTCCATCATATTGGTGCTTTTTAACTTTTCAATCTGGGAAAATTTGTAACTGTATTGTACGCAACCAGAGGCATATGTGCCAGACTTTACATAGTGTAGTAAATACAACATGAGTTTATATCATCAAAATTAAACAATATCTAACTTGTTCAATACTGAGATAGGTGACTAAGTTATAACAGCAGGTTCAGTAAGCAATTTTAGGCTTGTGTGCTATAGGAAGTAAGGCTTAGTAAATAAGTTAAACAATAAGAAGCCTGTTCAGTACTTAGATGGGTAACTACTTAGAAACAGCAAGTCCTGTAAGCAATTTTAATTAGAAATACTAATGAATTCTTTCTCTCTGCTGTGTCCAAAATATATTAACAATGGCTATAACTTTCTCTTAGTCATTTGGTATGACATTAGGCCTGATATTTTTTTTTTTTTTTAAATTTATTTTATGTATGTATGTATGTAAAAATAAAGTAGGGAGTAAAAAGCAAATATTAAATGGAAGTAATTGAATATTTGATAACATGAGAAGTCCTCTCCCATTCCTATTTCAATTAGAGATATTAAAAAAAACTAAATTAACTGTTATGATAATAATACACACATACACGTATTTGTGTGTTTGAAATTAAATTGAACTGTTTTATTATAGAAATAGTGTCATCAGATTTTTGCTGACTCTATATAGTTAAACCAGTTGATTTAATTTTTCATGTCTTTATTTTCTCATTGTTAGATTTTATTCTAAACCTTAATCAGTGTTTTTTTTTTATATTTTATTTTATAGCCTACAAAATCTGTTTCATGTTTAACACAAAACAAACATAAATTATTAATATACCCCTACTTTGTTTTTTTATTTTTTTTATTTTTTAGTACTCTTTATGAAATAAAAATAAGACAGTAAAAGAAATATGTGTAACTAGTTTCAACAACGCTAGAAGTTTTCATACCTTGAGATGTGGTCATTACCCTTCAAGCAAGCAGGCATCATGTTATTATAATAATAATGGAATTTATAAAATTTCATCATCATCATATCGTGCTGGCAGCACGGATATCCCTGACCCTCTCTCGCCACTCCTCCCTATCGTTCATCGCCCTAGGTAGGTCTTCAGGACAACAACCTGTATCCTCACATAGCTGCTGAATGTACGTTCGAGCTGGTCGTCCTGCTTTTGCGCGGCCATGTGTGGGGATCCATAAGAGTACATCTCTTATGAGTTCATCTCTGCTTCTCCAGCAGTGTCCTGCATGTCTGGTTCGTCTAACTTGGATAGTTTTCATGATAGGGGGCAGGTGGCCGTACAGTTGGTGTCTTGTGGGGTGTTGCTGCCAGGACTTGTTCAGGATTGCACGCAGCATTCTTGTGTAATTGCCATCTAGTTTCTTCTCCAGCCGTTTTGTTAGCGTCCATGTAGTGCATCCATATAGCAGTATCGATGTGACCGCTGCCTGGAAGAAACTGCGTTTCATTTTATCGGTTAGGTCTGATTTCCATATAATCGATAGCCTATTGATAGCTGTCCATGCTTTCGTTAACCTCGTTTCGATGTCCTTTTCAGTTGATTCGACGCTGCTTCCTAGGTATGTGAATTTGTCTACTAGTTTAAGTGGGGTTTCTTCTAGAGTGGAGATGTCCCCCGTTTGGTTATAGCACATATATTCCGTTTTGTGTGCATTAACATGGAGGCCTATGCTTGCTGCTGCTCGTTCCAAACTATGCAGAAGTGTTTCGGCTTGGTCAGGTGTATTTGCCAGTATCGCTATGTCATCGGCGTAGTCGGCGTCGGTAATTGTTGTTGCGGGGTATCTTCTGCTTCTTCTCTTCGTCAGTTCGAAGCCATTCTCTTTGATTTTGTCAATCGATGTTCTAAGTACATAGTCTAGACAAATGATAAAGAGGTACGGGGCCAGCGTGTCCCCTTGTAGTACTCCTGCTACAATGTCAAAGTATTCTGTGTCTCCATCCAGTGATCGTACTTTTACTTTAGTGTTTCTATAGAGAATCGTTATTGCCGCTACGGTTTCTTTAGGTATGCCGTACGCTAGTAGGATTTGTTAAAAAACTGAAATAGTCATAAAAATTCAAATATATATTAACTGATACTAATAACTTAGTACATTTAATTTTTATTTTATTTCATTTTTACTAAAAAATGTCATTGAAATGAAAATATATTTGAATTTTATTTTACAGGTAATAACCTATACTAAACCTAATCCTATAAAATTGTAATATATCCTCCAATATTATTATAATAATTATTACTTAAAGTTTATAATATTTGGGAAGTATTAGATTATCAGATATCCTAATTTTACATATGAGAGTTGAAAGATGTTCTTCAGCCATTTTTGTGGAAGTAAGAATTGGGTCTTGTATATTACCATATATGGTAATTTTTGTTTTGTATTTTTATTTTAAAAAAATATCTTGCTTCTATACGTGTTTTTTTTTTTTTTTTTTTGTTTTTTGTTTTTTTTTGTTTAAGTGTCAGAACACTTATATTTACAAATTTTTGCTTATTTTTTTTAGGATGATATCTTATAGAATTATCTCCTTAGTTAATAATATTTTGTTAGTAATGCTTTTTTATCATGGTAAAATTTAGCATACTTTTTGCAAATTTTTATTTTCTGTTAGGTCTGTCATAAAACATTTAAAATCAGTATAGTTTTTATAAAATTTTAGTTGTAAACATTTTATTTTAATTTTAAGATTATTTACTTTATATAACCCAAATTTTTTAATTAGTTCATGATTACACAGCTTATTTTTATTTTTTAAGTTCCCAAGTATTTTTAACATATTTAGTGTATTTTGGTGATGCTGAATCCAAAAATGACTTTGGTTTTGCTAAATTGGTTGTAGTTTTGAGATAATGGGTACCCCTACAAATTGATTTTTGCCCAAATTTACCTGTCAGATTCTATCTTTCAAATTTTCAATCTACAAACAAAAAGCCTTTGCATAATAGCTGGTCTTTTTAGTGACAAAGTAGTTAAAATATATTACCTACATTAATCTTACCAAAATTGATATCATACAAAATATATTACCTACATTAATCTTACCAAAATTGATATCATACAAAATATATTACCTACATTAATCTTACCAAAATTGATATCATACAAAATATATTACCTACATTAATCTTACCAAAATTGATATCATACAAAATATACTATATAATGAATAAATATAAGCAAATTCCAGCATTATATACAGTTAACATTTATTGTCTGTACTAATTAAACAGAAATAATTATAAAAGAGGAAATGTAGGTGTGTATAGATATGTCCTTGTATCATGAGACATGAAAGTTTGAGAGGTATATCTAATAAGGGTTCTTTAGTTACTGCTCTGTTGTTTGCTAAAGCATATTATTTTTTGATGTTGTGACAGGTAAATTCCAGTATTGAATCTGAAATCAGTTAGATGACCAAACTTCTCAAGACAAGTTTAGCAATAAATATATACATGACAATAGCAGTGACTCTGAAAGCTGTGTAAAATTAATTTTTAAATATGTGGTTATCTGTTATCTTTTAAAAAAACTTTTTCAAAAAAGCCAATCTAGCAAAACTAGTGTCATATTTGGAACCATTGCTATAAAGATACTCTAAATATTTTTTTATATCGTTGGTAATAAGATTAATCTTCACTAGTGATATAATTATCACTTTAGAGTGGCCTTTACTGTAAAGATATTTTCTTTTTATATTTTTGTGTTAAAACGAGTATTTATTGAATGTAAATGATTTTTTTTCATCTATAACGTTAGATTTTTCTATTTTAGTTTTCTTTGTTTTTTTAATTGAATTTTTTTAATATGTATGATTTAAACTTTCTAATATTTATTTTCCTCTTTTTTTTATTATTATTTCATTTCATTTTTTAAAACTTGTTTTAAGATCAGTATCCCACAAAACATTCACAATGACTCCTTTCATCTGAGCTTTTTCATTTCTCTTTACTAGAATCAATCCCACTTGGAACAGGTGCTCTGCCATTCATTTTTCCTCATTTCAATCACTGTATTGCACATTCAGAATGCTGTATATGAGTCCCTTCTTCCCTGTTGTAAACTGTTGTAGCATGCTTATGTTTTATCTCTATATATATCTGGTTCTACACCTCATCATCATTAACAACAACAACAACAAGAAATTTAAAAAAAAAAAAGTTTTAAAAAGTTTCTGGGATTTTGAGATACAAACGTATCACCTAATTCAAGTAAATAGAAAAAAGTATGAAAAGAAAGACATTTTAGGTGAAAGTAAAGAAATTGGAAAAGAGCTTAGCGCAATGCAGAGAAAATAGTCTAAAGTATAGAAAATCAGAGTGAAAGGATAAAAAGATTCAGTTGGTTTTTTTTTTTTCTCTCTGACTTTTGAATAATGTCATGTAGTATCTCTTGTTATAAGAGAAAAATTTCTCATTTTATTGTAAAATCAGGTTGTATATTATGTATAAGTAGATTATGAGAAAGATAATGGTTATGAAAATCTGATTGAGATATTTTGGTAAAAGTCTACTTGTGTCATTAGTTCTAATTTTAAACTTTACTTATACTGAACTGATGTGTGTGTGTGTGTGTATATATATATATATATATATATATATATATATATATGGGGGGGGAATCTCCCCACTACTGTAACATCGCTTCCTACCACTTATTTTTAGACCCTCGTTTTAGGGGCACAGGTTAAACCTGTTGAAGATCTCAATTTTTTGAGAGTGACATAATTACAAATAAGAAAGTCTTTACAATTTGGTTTTAACTAGAAAATACAAATATAATCCAATCAGTCAGTGAAGATCATACTGCTATAATCATTATCATCATAGTTTGCCAACAGCATGTATTCCTTTGACTCTCTCGCCATCCATCCCTATCTGCTATTAAGCTTGGTAAATTCTTTATGGATGTCAGTGTCCATACAGAGCTGATGAATGTAAGATTTTGGTCTTTGGCCAACACTAGTGTTTCCATGTTTAGGAGTCCATCAAAAAATGTTGCTTATAAGTTAATTGTTAATTCTATAGCAGTGCTCTGTATGTCTTGTTCATCTTACTTGGGTAGTTTGTGTGATGGGAGGTAAGTGGGCATCCTTGAACACTTCCCATCTAACTTTTTCTCCAAAGATTTCATTAAAGTCTAAGTGGTTCAACCATACAATAGTACTGACACTATACACCTATACTAGGAGTGGGCAAACTTTTTGGTTGGTGGATCACATCACTGTATTATCAAAGGGGTGCATCTTTTTGAAATCAAAATAATTTAGTCTTAATTCAAGTGCAAGTTTTTTTTTTTTATGAGGCCCCTGCAAACTGCACAGAACAGTGCAGTGGGCCCGCATGGGGGCGTGAGATACAGTTTACTCTCACCCCTGACCTATACAATAGTACTGGTACAGCTTGGGAGAAATCCCATTTTATCTTATTAGATTTTGATATGGTCATTAACGTGATGGATGTCAATGAAACAGTAGCTAACACAGTATGTTTCTTTTGGAACTATTTTGTCAAATGCAAAGTTGTTTTATTAAAAAAAAAAATTTTTTTTTTTTTTTTTTTTTTTTTTTTTTTTTAGTAAGGTGTAACCCTTCTCTCCATCCTAGTGATGTTTGTTTTGGGCTTATAGAATCAACTATCTAAATATGAATTAAAATGTAACAAACATTCACTCTTCAGTCTCCTGGAGAGAAAGTTTTATATTTTTAGCTTTCCACTGAGCTAAAATACACAGGTCATTTTTTAATGTGGGGTGCCATGCAGGAAGGATGTCACTTGTCCAGTGATTTTTTTTTTTTTTTTTTTTTTAATTTTTTTTTTTTTTTTTTTTTTAAATTAGATTCTCTTTTAGGGGCACCTCAGGCACTGAGCAATAAGTTAATTTCAGTGCATATTGGTAAAATGTGGAACCAGATTTTGTGTTAAAGTGTTTGTTTGTTTGTTTTTGTTTTGTTTTTTTGTTTTTGTTTCTTGATATTTAAGATTTAATTGATAGATATCTAATTATAATTTAGTAATTTATTCATCTATAATTTTAACTTCATTTTTTTAATTAGAGGTTAATTTATTCAATTTTTAATGCTTATTTTCTGAAACCTTTTGTAATATGAGCAACTCATTAAGACATTAGTATCATAATTGTCACTAAATACCATACTATTATAGCTTTGTGCTAGATTAAGCTTAGTAAATATACCTAAATTTAAAGATTAATCTATTAAATAATTTATACTCAACATTAAAAAATGATTATAAAATTTCAATAATTTCTGTTGTCTTGTCCTTGTGGTCTGGTCTTTGTGTCTTTTTTTGTTTTTTGTTTAACCTTTGCATGCTTAAATATATAAGGCTATTGATCTATATTTACAGTATATAAAAATAATCCTAATATGACGTTGATATTTAGCTTGTCAAATGCGACTTCTACTTGTATATTTTGTATTGAACATGAAAATCGGTCTTCATAAGTAACTGGTATAAACAAAAATAAATCTTTTTCATTTTAAATATTAACTTACAACTTACCTCCCCTGACTAACTATGAACAATTCTCTAGTTAGGCATACTTGATTTTGTTTTTTTAGTACTATAGCTTTGGTTTCTTGTTTAAATATTTTAGTCACTTTAACAGTACTTGTATCTTTTGAAATTTGCATTTAAGCAAAATTCTTTGTAATTAGTTAACACTTGTGTTATATAGTTTTATATTTATTTATCCGTTTTTGCAGTTATTTTGGGATTAATTATATAGCTTTAATTAAATGCTAAGTGCTTTACGAATTATGAAAAATATCAACTAGTTTAAATTGAACATGCTGGTAAATTCTAAATAAAAAAATAAACTAAAATTAGATTGCTGTAATAATTAACATTTACTTCTTAGTATAAAGAAAATATAGTTACCTCCCTTTATATGCATTTTTAGTTACCTCCCTTTATATGCGGCTTCACTTGCATTCAATCCCCAAGATATGACAAAGATGAGCCATAGTGTTTCTATATGAGTTAAAAGGTGGAAGTTCTTGAGTTAATAAGGAAAGAAAAAATTATATGCTAAATTTGTTGGTAATGTATGTTCTCTTCACCAAGTAACATTTATTGCAATATCTATCTATCTATCTATCACTTAAAGGGAACAAAATACACATTTTGAAAAAGGTTGAGGGAAGCACTTTGCTTTAAAAAAAATCCCTGTATAAAAAGTTCCTCCCTTTAGAGTTATTTAACTGAGGAGTTAATATAAAATAACATTTAAAAAATAGTCTTGAAGAAAACAATTTCCAATCCAATTTAATCATACTAGTATGGGCTTTATGTCCATGCTCACGATTATTTTGCAAGGGAGATAACTATTAATACTAATTATATAGTACGTATTCTTATCCACAATTATAAATTCTATTAATAGAATGCAATTAATTACGTCTGACTTTTTGTATCTTTTTTTCATAAGCTTTTTTGTTTTTATATTTGATGCCTCTGGATAGAATTAAATTTGTTAAAACTGTCCAAAGTTTATTATATCTATAACTGTAAAGATTTCAAATACTTTTGACCATCATCACTAGCCATTGTCAAGGAAATTGTGAAAAAGTTAATCCAGTATTTTAATATTATTGTGTTTATTCATAAGTTATTTTTTTAGATTGTTACTACTTTTATTTTATTAAATATAGCTTCAAGAATCTAGTGTGTATTTTTGTTTTGCTATATTTTTTTTTTTCTTTCCTACAATTTGTTTTACAGGGAACTTTATCATTTTCTACTTGTACTTGATGGATATTAGTACAGAAGTTGTTTTTGTATATGTTGTGGAGCTGCAAGTTAATCTATAGAAAAGGGTTTTGGTTGTATACTCAGTATATGATGTTCATTGTTTTGTTTTTCTTTTAATTATTGGAGATACATTTAAGAAATGGGAATTGATAAAACATTTATATAGTTATTATATATTTTTTTTTATTTTATTTTATTTATTTTTTTAGCTGATGTATTTTTAGTAACTATAAATACAAAAGTTAAAACCTTTTGAAACTTTAGACTTAAGGGTTTAAAGAAGTGCCTGTGGTATAATGATTATTATCATAGGAAATGGACTCTTTGAGCTAAGTTTAAATCTTAGATAAAGCTATTTGAATTTCACTTTATACTAATGCCCTTAGAAAAACATTTATCCATTTCTTTCTCCAATTATTAGTAAATAGTAAGATATACAGAACTCTTTAGCTTTGGTATGGTAATCAGTTTACAAAGAAAACTTTGAAATCAAACTGGCTGCACATTACTTAATGATCAATCTATGGATTCTTTTTTTTTTTTTTTTTTTTTTTTTTTTTTTTTTTTCTCTAATTTAAAAACAAAAGATTAAAAACTTTTTTGTTAGGTGGAGTCTTTTTCTTTCTGATATTTTAGATAGGTTTATCTAGTATTGTTGTTTTGACTTCTTTGATAAATTTATGCTATTTTTTGTTCCATACTAAAATGTGTGACTACTTAGTAACAGCATGTGCTATAAACAACCTAAGGCCTATATGCCAGACTAAATAAAGCTTAGTAAATTAAAAAAGATAAGCAACAAGAAACCTAGTCATACTTAGATGAATGACAACTTAGTAACAGCAGGTACTGTAAGTAACCCGAGGTTTGGAGGTCAAATTAAGCAAAATTTGGGAAGTAACAACTTTATGGTATTTTTAAAAGTTAATTGACTTATGTGAAGAATTAATTTATAAAGTTTGTTATATTGAAGTGTGGGTGTGTGAATATATATTTAATTTTTTACTTAATCCTGTAGAACTTGGTTTATTTAAATCCTTACAACAAAATGAACCATGTAATACAATCACTTAAACTAGTGACCTTTGTTTTTGTTAATCATAAAACATTGGCTATAAATTCTCTATGGACTTATTCAGTTGTCTGTCATAGTCAATAAACTTCTAGGAATGTCAAACAGAATTCTTTATTCAATATATGGAAATATATAGTTCTTATGCCTCTCTACCCAGAAATATTTTATTTTTCCAGAGTTGATTCATTATCGTGTTTGTCAGTTTCTTCTTCTGAATAAGAATATATTACTCTACTCGGCAGAGGAAATGAACTTATGATACCTAGATACATTTTAGCCAACACTTTTATTTATTCAGCATGTGTTTTTCAACCAGTGTTCTCCAAAACCCTAGGTTTAGTTTGGTTTCTTTGTTTATTGGTATATCAACCTTCTTGGGTTATTCAATGCCAAAAGCCTTCCTTCTAGAAGAACAGTAGTGGTAGTAAGTAAGTAAAGTTTGTGACCGTAGTCGATGGCGGCCAGAAGGCTCCCTTTTTAATAGCTACTACACTGAGGTGTAGGGAAGGGCGTGACTCCTTTACCTGGATTGCTCCACTTTACCCTTGATACATACCTTATATTGCGGAGTGTTGAGCAAGAAGGTATTAAGTACCATTTTTAAAGTCTTTGGTATGACGCAACCTGGGATTGGACCTAGGACTTCCAGACCATTGGCGAACACTCTACCCACTAGGCTAATGAGCCGGCTCTACTGGGGTTCATATCTTTCCCAAGGGTATTTGTCCAAAAGTGAATGTAATAGCACAACTAGTTTGAACTTGCTTGCTATGATTCTGCAGTCCAGCGCTTAACCATTACGCCATGAGGACGCCCGCTCCAAAACTCTAGGGTTCTGCAAGAGGTCACAAGGTGTTCCACATGAACTATAATAAAAAAAATATAAAAGATATAAATAATCATATATAATAAATTTCATATAGGGGTTTCCTGAGTCATTAAGACTATTTCAATGATTCTACAAGGGTTAAAAAGATTGAGAAATGGAATGGCTGAAATGTGATTATAACAACTAAAGATGAGGACATTATTCTGAGCACATTAGTGTATATTATTAATACTTTCTAATCTCAGAAATTCAGACATACAGATGGACAAGTTAACTTTAGTTTCTTGGTTTCTGTCCTTCTAGCTCCTGCCTTAATTTTTAATAATATTTACCTTACCTCTCAACTAATATTCATGGATATGATACTAAACTGTGGTGAAGCTCTAGTTCTGTTGATCTAGAGCGTATTAAGTATTCTGTTATTGCCATTACTCCCAGGTCCACTCTGACCTAGATGGTAGTACTTGTTAAGATTCCATCAATGAGACAAACTGATTTATTTAAAAATCATTCATTTTGGAAAATGGGCAAAAAAAATCCCTTAAAAATCAACTACACAAAAAATGTAGACGTAAACATACAAAGAATAGGAATCCTTGACAGATGAATTAATTTACGAACATGAAGTAAAACACAGCCTCGTACAGGATTTGAACTTGGATCACTGATTTCATTTCTTACAATAATAACCATTACACTAAGTGTGCCTCTTGTTGAAACAGTTACTTTGCACTTTTTTGAGAAAGGCATGACCTTTCCAACCTACCCTCAGCCAAAAGTAGATAGCAGGGCAGTTAAATCTTTTAACCCCTGTGAAACAGTCCATTTTATGTATAGGGAAATTAAAAATTCACAATTGCAACAAACATTTTGGTTTTAATTGATTGTTTTAGACCTGGAAACGAAAAAAAAAGTTGTCTCATGGGCCAAAAACTCTATTTTTAATTGTTTTGAAGTTCGTTTTTTTTTTCTTTTTTTTTTCTTTTTTTTTTAAATAATATACAATGTCAAAATAGACTTGATGTGCTCATCTATCTTCTCTTAATTTTTATTTATCTTTATTGGAATATGATTGTTACTGGATATCATTATAAAATAATTTGATTATATTTTAACTACAGAAAAAACTGTCAAAGATAAACCTCTTAAGAAAACAAAAGAATTGAAAGTTCTTGATGGGAAGGCAGCACAAAATTTATGTAAGTTTCTCATTTTACAATTTAATCATATGTGTATAACTTCATCATTAGATTTGTTGTATTTTACCATTTGCATAAAATTCAATTTTATTGATCTTTATTTTTGATTAATATTTTGTTTATTGCCATCAAAAACATCTTCGTAGCTAATGAATCTTTGATTAGCAATCAAATCTTTGATTTTGATATTTCTGAGTTTATTGCCATTATCTTCATAACATTATCTACATACAGAAGCAGTGATTTTCCTTTTTTTTTCTCTCAATATTTAGATAAATTTGTAATCATTATAATTTTACAATCATTGAATATATGTGAAAAAGTTTCTATCAAAATCCAATTTTCAACTGTATTCAGTCTCTAGTTTTAAAAATGCTGGAAAATTTTACGCACATCTATTTTTTCCTTGAAAAATTTTCTAATAACTAAAATTTAAATGGATATAAATAGAAATGAAAGTGATTATATTTTTGTAATTCAGCTTTTGTCCAATTTAAAGTTTTCATTTTTCTCTTTTCTCTCTCTCACTCTCTCTCTCACAGCTATATTACTTGGCTCCGTTAAGCTTTCATATCAAGAAATAAGGCGGCGTATTTTAGAAGTTGACTTGGACCTTTTATCCCAGCATGTTTTAGAACAACTCTTGAATTATCTACCACCCCAAGATGCCATTTCTCAATTATCAAACATGAAAGATCAATATGACAATTTAGCAGAACCAGAACAGTTTACAGTTGTGGTAAGTTATTAAATTTAACATTTAAAAAAAAAAAAAATTTTTTTAAAGATTTTTCTCACATCTTGTTTGTTGCAGGAATCTGATTATGGAAATTATTATGTAATTGAGGACGAATGTGCTGTCTCTAAGTGCAAATAGCTACAAGGTTTGGTGACTTTTTGATAACCTCAATGTCTCTGGGTACAGAATCAAAGGAAGTACAAATGT
The DNA here is from genome assembly GCA_963585895.1 of Sepioteuthis lessoniana. Taxonomy (NCBI): domain Eukaryota; kingdom Metazoa; phylum Mollusca; class Cephalopoda; order Myopsida; family Loliginidae; genus Sepioteuthis; species Sepioteuthis lessoniana. The sequence continues at coordinate 34,668 of CAUZXS010006174.1, read as the reverse complement.
CATTGAAAATGGACCAGCAAAGTTGTAAAACACCCACAAATTGGGTATAGTTTGTAAAGAACAATCATATAACAAATTATTGTGAAAGAAAAAAGGAGGGTTGAGATGAAACAAGGGATAGACAAAGCCTACCCATTAACTAAAACACATGCATCAGGAACTGATCAAAGATTTAAGAGAAGTTCTGTAAATTACTTGCTTGTAGCCAACTGCATTTTATCATGAAAATTTTTTTTTTCTTTTAGTGCTACAAAAAATTGAAAAATATAGTGAAAGAGCTAATAATGGGTTTATTCTCAGGAGCAAAACCTGTCTCAGAACATTTTTTTTTGCTTATTACAGTGTCTTCCATTTTTAGTAGTGTTGGTTTGAATTAGAAAATTACTTGCTTCAATGCATAAGATAAGAATTTATGAGGTTTTTCATGAGTCAGTAGAAATATGTACCAGATCACTATGTAGACAGCTGTGCAGTGTGATGACTTATTGATAATATCACTGCTCTTAGGTGCAAAATGGAAGGGAGTACAAATGTAATAAAAAAGAACATTTAAAAATGAAAGTTAGGCATGTTTGGTAGGGGAAGGCAGATCATGTGATAGTGTCCTGTGACAAGCTGCAGATACAGATGAGGAACAGTTAAAGTTTTTCTCCATCCAAGACACATGTATCAAGAAAGAGTCAAAAATTTAAGAAGTTCTATAAAGTGATTATTTGCCAGCGGCATGAAAAAATGCACTAGTCTGAAAATGCTGAATAAAATATATAAATTATCAAGACATTTGTATCCTTCTTCCTGTTGATGTTTGAACAGTGTATCACAGCAATTCACATCATTCAAGTTGAGAATGAGTGACAACAAGTAACAATCATCTATGAACTCCACTATGCAACTATCGTCTGGGGCTGTAAAACATATCAACTGCACCTCTGTAGAGGGGTAAGACATTTCCTCCTCCTAATAGGCTCACCTAGTGGCTGTGGTGACTTGGTTGCCTTAGTGGTTACATGACTTGCCACACTCCATTTTGGCTCTTACTTGACAAGACAGGTAGTTGGTAAGACCCAGTCCAGTCAATCAATTAGTTGTATCAAGCCCTACCATCTACATGATTAGTCCTGACTGTATTGTTCAAATTGCACTTGTGGCAAACAAGCACCTAACCCAATTTTATTTTAGAGGTTGTTAGAAGGCAGTGGATTGTAAGTGTTGGATACTGAAAGCCTGAGGTTAGCTAAGGCTTAAAATCCTACTTCTGACTCGAGTATACTGGTAGTGTATTCCCTCTGTCTCAACAAAGGTAAGTAGGTTTCCTTGTTGATGAATTCCTGACAGAAGTTGGACTCGATGAAGGATTAAATTCATTGAACTCTGCTCATCTCTAATCAACAAAGAAATACTTATCAAAACAGACACATTGACCTTTTTCAGAAACACACTAGCTGAATTAGCAAAATAAACAATCCTTTAATCTTCCACTAAATCACACTCAAAAATAGACCCCTGATTCATAGTAGAATGCGAAAAGCATGAAAAATCAAGAAAAAAATGCTCAATATATTTAATCATAATCCAACCACAAACAACCTACAAAACAAGCTCAAGTAAAAAGATCACTATATCACAAAAAGACCAAAAAAGAAATTTGGAAAAAATTACATTACCAAACTAAACAACAAAACCCCAATAAATAAAACATGGGAAGTAATTTTTTAAAAATGGGGGGGGGGAATCACCTACAGCTATAGCCCATTTAGCCAAACAGAATAGAGTAAAAATTACTGATATGAAAGAAATAGCTAATCAATTTGCAGCTGAATTTAGTCAAAACTCCCCAACTAACCACTACTCCCCTAAATTTAAGAATATAAAAACACTGCAGAGAAAGAAAACCATAATTTACATCAAACAACAAAAATGACTAGAATTCTCTCTTTACTATCACTGAACTAAAAAGCTCAATAAATAAAAGCAAAAACAGTTAGCAGCCCAAATGAAATTCATTAGCAGTTGTAGAAAGACTTGCCAGAAACACATATCTCACAATAATTCTACTGTTCTTTAATTTAATTTCTTTGATGATATGGTGTGCAAACAAATTTCCACAATTATGGCTTGAATCTATCATCATCTCAGTTTCCAAACTCTGCAAACACCATTCTAATTCAATGAACTATTGTTCCATTAATCTGTATATGCAAGATATAGAAAGAATTGTTAATGCATTATTGATATTGTACCTGGAGAATATAATCTTATTCAGATATCAAAACGAAAGCACAAATGACTAAGTCATGATTTTAATCTTTTATCCATGACAGCCTAGTCAAGGCCAACATGTGGTCTGTCTGTGACACTATTAGTTTGTTGTGGGTTAACTAACAAAGTAAAATAATCCTGTAAAGAAAGAGTTTATTGACCATTGATATATAAAAAAAATTATTTTCCCATTATTGGTGAAGCAGTGTGTCTGTGGGACCCCAATAAATATGACAAAGTGATTGATGTTGTTTGGAGAAGATCATCCAGTTACCTTCTGTATCATCTATGAAAACCAGTGCCAAAATAGGTATAAATCTGAATCAGCCAATCAGATAAGTTAAATATTTATTGTTTGATAATTTGAATGCTTTTTCCCAGCCTAAGGGTGAATAAAGAGTTTAAGTCCTAAGAAAAGTGCCAATGAGAGAGCTATCTGGTTACTTTCCATATAATTTGTGGAAACAGGTGTCTAAGTAAGGAGAATGCTAAATCAACAATCAGATTAAGGAATTATTGATTGCTTTAGGATTCACTTTTTTTTTCCAACATACTTTAGGAAACAAAATTGTCTCAAGATAATTGTGATAGCTGGTAAAGAAAGGAAGAATGATATAGAATATCCAGTTTGAGAAAATTGCAAACACTGTGATAATAAGTCATAATAACCATTAATCATTAAGCTGACATTAGGAAGTTTCCTACACCATTCAGACCCATGCTGGTTTGGGGCAGTTTTATAAAAAAAACACTGAGCCTATAGGATGCTCAGGGGACAAAAGCCAAGACAGCAGCAGAGAGACCAGGTAACTTCACATCAGCTGACAAGACTTCCTGAATCCAGACCTTGAACCAACTAGTCTCACTCACAGTCAAAACCCCTGGAGAAGGGAAAACCAACTTTACGTAGCTGAATATTTCTTAGATAAAAATGTTATATTTTCTGTTGGCGTTGACTTTTTCTTTTTGAACTATATAGCTTTTTCTCCTCAGCTATTCATCAGTCACACGGTCTCTTTTCAAGTGCGAATCTTCAACCTCTAAACCAAATGGGAGAGGGGACTGTATGGTTGTGCCAGTTGGAAGAGGACACAGTCAAATTGATCACCTCTAAAGACCCTATGTTGTGTGTCAGCACTTGTGTAGTATCTTATTGTTATAACAGCTGTAGCATTGGAGTGTTGTGGAGACTGACCAGATGCATCAAAAAATAGTCAGAAGATAGGAAAAGAGTTGTCTTTTTTGATCTTGAAAAGCATTTGACACTACATGGAAGTATAGAATTTTAAAAGATCTCTACAAAATAGGAATTAAAGGAAATATGGCCATATACATCAAAAACGTCTAATCACATCAAACTTGTTGAATACAACATAAAAACACATCGTTAGGCCCACACACAGACAGATGGCAGGAGTACTCCAAAGCAGCATTTTGTCTGTAACCCTCTTCATCCTCAAAATCAACAGCTCAGGAATTTGAAAATACCTGCATGTAGATGACCTCTTAGTAATCTATTCATCATCAAACATGCTATCACTCAAGACAAATGCAAAACTACCTTAATAAGATAGTGAAATTGACCAATAAAAAAATAGCTTCTAGTTTTCAAAAACAAAAACTGTCTATATGCATTTCAACAAAAAGCAAGTATATCACCTTGACCCAGAATTAAAAATAAATGGGGAAAAAAATGCCTATAATTTGACAAATAGAATACTTGGGAATCATATTTGATAAATTAAACTTCAAAACACATACTGACCTCTTGAAACAAAGGTGCCAAAAGGCTTTAAAACTTTAAAATGCTTCCATATATACAGTTGAGCTAAAAGTCATAAAAATTGCACTTAAAGTGATTAAGGGCTTGTGGAAAGGAAAGTTCATAATTTTCTTGGACTTGCTATCTAGTCTAATAGTGATTGAAAGAGAAGCCCAAATCACTTTTACATAAGTGAAATATTGGAAATGTGCCATTGTCTGATAGATATTGGCTGAGTAGTAGCTTCCTAACTACATGGGTATTAGGGGAAAATCAAAGGGCTGACACAATTGCAAAAATGACAATAACTTTTAAATTTCCATATACTGAGTGCAAAATTAAGATCATTGAATACATGAAAAGAAAATGGAAAACAATATGGGATATATTCCCAAACAACAAACTCTATTAACAACTGATAATTAGATGGGAAAGCATGGAACCACTAGCTAATCAAAGACAAGACATAGTATTAGACATATACCCCTAACACATGTCCAAAATTATTCAAAGTGGAAGCTGCACCTCCTGTGACCACCTGCTAACTGTCAAACATATTCTAATTGACTGTAAAAAAAATATACAAAAACTTACAAGAAATACGACCATATACCAAACTTCATCATGCTGTTTGATAATGTACCTGCCTCTCAAATAAATGACTATTTGAATAAAAACTAACTCCTTCCAACTTCTATAGAAGAAATCAAAGACAATTAAATATTATGAAAAAAATGTCTCTCAAACCTACACCATATTTTCATAACATCAACCTCAAATAGGAATATTTATCACAACCTATCAAATGACTATTACATAAAACAGTTGAGCACAAAACAACCTATTGAGTTGATGTGACATAAAACAAAAAATATTCATTTTAGTCCACAACAGTTGTTTTAAGTGTGTGTGTGTGTTTATAGTACTTTTTGTTAAGATCATTGACTTTTTGTTGTTGACGACCATAGTCGAGGGTGACCCAAAGGCTTCCTTTTCAATAGCTACTACACCAAGGTGTAGGGAAGGCACTACTCCTTTCCCTGGATTGATTCACTTCACCCTTGATCTTTACCTTATAATGCTGAGTGGTAAGCAAGGAGGAATCAAGTACCATTTTTTTTTTTGAGTCTTTGGTATGACTCAACTTGGGATTGAACTCTGGTCTCCCGAGCCATGGACAAACACTAACCATTACGTCAATGTAATATCTAAAATTGAGATTGTTAAATCTTGAATATTATTAGGTTTTAACATGCAAGTTTTTAAATATATATTTTTTCTAAGTATAGATGTAACCTTGTGTAATTTATTTAAATTTATTATGACACAAGTATAGGGCACTATGTGAGCATCTAACTTGCTACACTAGTAATGGTCAGTTAAGATAATTTTTTAATTCAACATTTATTTCTTAGATTGTCTCCCTTTAAAATTGAATTTGGATTATTAGTATTTCAGATCATACAAAAATATACAGACATTTTTTATTATTCATTTAAAAAATTTCTTTAACTATATAGAAAATTTTACTAAGCACTAGATTGCAATTTTTTTTAAAACTTAGAATTTGTTAGATTATTGTATATTATGAAAAGAGAAGTTATTAACTACTAATTATTTCTCTACAATCCAAGTTTTATTGAAGTTAGAATCAAGCTCAAAATAGAGAAGTGTTTTCTTTTTAAAATGACAGCTACCTGATAATCCTGGTAAAGGATCCATTGACTATTTTGTAAAAAACATTGTTTTTTTTTTGTTTTGTTTTTTTATTAGTAACTTTTATATATTAAATTGTTCATATTCTTTAATCATTTTTTGAAATTTTATTTATTAATCAATTTTCTTTTGTTTCATTTTATAGATATCTGACATAAAATGTGTGAACCAAAGAGTTTCATCTTTGCTATTTAGAGTGAAATATGATGAAATTATCAATGATATCAAACCTGTAAGTGTTTCAGAATTCTATTTTCATTTAAATGTCCTGTTGGAGGGGCTTAGACTAACTGTATCCCCTACAATGGGGGTAAGACACCTTACCTTAAAAAAAATGCAGGGGTATCCTGGGTATGACATTGAACAATCTGATGGGAGTATGGAGTACATAAAGAAAAACTTTTTTCTCAATGAACTGAAATTTGTTTAAAAACACTTTGACACTAACCCTTTCACAATCAAGTTAGTTTGAAATTGTTTTGTAATAATTTATTTTTAAAAAAAGTCATTAACCTTTTACAGATAAGTTGCATCTTTAACTCTTTTTTTTTTTTTTTTTTTTTTTTTTTTTTTAATTTTGGATATGCAAAATTATTCTTTTAAGTACAACATTTTAAGGGTTAAAACAAAAATGAAATTCAACTAAGACACCAATGGGAATAATGACTTATTTTTGTATCTCTTAGTTTTTATCTTGTTTTAATTTTGTTATTTTCTTCTAACAGAATATTGTGGCAGTTACAGAAGCATTTGATCAAATTCGAAATAGCTCAAGTTTTTCAAAAGTTATGACATTGATTTTAAGTATTGGGAATTATATGAATTCTGGATCAAGAAATGCTGAATCTATTGGATTTGAAATAAATTATCTCAATAAAGTAAGTAATTTTTTTTTTGTGTGTGTGTAATGGTTACTGTTGTAGGAAATGGACATGGCAATACAATTAAAAACCTGGATGTGGCTGTTTGCATTTGACTTATCCCTAATACCCCTGAGAAAGATATGAATCCAATTATTTTCCCTCCATCTATTGGTAAATAGTAGAGCAGACTAGGTTCTTTAACTTCGGTAGGGCAACCAGTCTAGGAGAAGGAAAACTCTGAATTCATACCTTTTAAACACCACTTAAAAACTGACCTTGTGTTACATCCTGTTCATATATATAAAACAGGGGACCCTTTCTTTTGGTCATTTCTCTTCAGAGAATTGTTAGTGACAATCAATTATGTACTAGAGGAAGTAAGCATGGGGTTGTAACCAAAGGAAAATCTAGGAAGGGTAAAGAGAAACATATTGGGGTGGGATTACTGTAAGCCAGCTGAGTTGGTATGGTTAACAGTGTTTTCTTCTGATGGTCTAAGATTATTAAAAAGCAATGGAGTATAGGATTGTTTTTGGATACATCATTTTTTTAAAGTAATGCTTTCAGAATGGATAGCTGCTGTTCATTTGTTGATGTCTCCAAGATGGTAAATATAGTAGGACTGTATATGCATGTGCAGCTCTGATTGGCCAATAGATGTTGGCCAATGGCGGAAGTTGAATTATAACTGCTCGATGTCATAGTGTAGTTGGAAGTATGTGTTCAGATACTCAAGGGATTAAACCAATAGAGAACTAATACATACCAAGAAGAACTAGATTGGTTGATGATAGTCATAATTAGCATGGCAAACAGTAAATGAAGTGAACAGAAGGAAGAGCACCTTTAAAAGCTGCCAGCCAAGAAGAAAGAACATTTAAAGAATTTACTCAGAAACTCTCCTGAAATTACTGACAAAACTATCCAAAAAGTTATTGGCCAACTAGATGTCAAACTAGGACAGTTTACAAAGGAAAAACTTGACTCGGTACTGAAAAAAAATTAAAAGCTGAAAAGCTTTGGACCTTGACAAAATAACCCCAGAAGTATGGAGGACAAGAAAATTTGATGACCTACATTTTGGATTATGCAATATTGTATATAAACAAAACACAATAGAGAAATGGACAAAAGGCTGCCTCCTCCCCTTTCCTAAGAAAAGCAATCTTGGAATCACTAAAAATTACTGATGCATTACTATTACTGTTATGGCTATTAAATTTTATAAAGCTCTGCTTCTTAACCATATAAAATTTGATATTGAGGAAAAATCAGAATGGCTTTTTAAGAAATTGTTCCCTAACCTCAGAGATTCATACAGCGCATTGAATCATTGAAGGAGTTCAGGTAAAGAATCACAACGCAACACTACTTGTGATCTGTTTCCACTGGCTTTCTTTGAGTGTCTGTAATTTGGGAGTGTTAGTGAAAATCACTTAACTGACTTGGAAATATATAACAACTGTATATTGTTGTCATTAGGTGGGTTTGTGGCAGACCAAATGTGGTATAATTTGGAGAGTGCTTAATATCTTTGATAGAGCCATTATATAATAATAAATAAATGTTAGTTTTTGAATATATTTGATAGCATGGATGCTTATCTGTAACCACTGGTTTCATGCCGTATCATCATATAAAGACAGCATGAAACCAGTGGTTGCAGATAAGTATCCATGCTATTAAATATACACACACACAGTTTTTAAATATATTTTAGTGTATATTTACCTACTCCTCCACATGAGCAGAGTTAAAATTTAACAGATTTGAATTCACTTTTCCTTTTCCTAGATCAGTTGCTACATCAACATTAAAGAACCCAATCTGCCCTACGATTTACTCATGGCTGGAGGGAGAATAGTTGGATTCAAATTTGATGAATTAGTGCTACCTACCTATGTTCATCTAACAAAAATAATTGAAATATAACCTTAAAATAGTGAAAAAGAAATAAGACCTCTATAGAATAATTGTGAATTCAGCTTTAGGAAGTAAATTTTGACAAACTCTTTCACCACAGTCAGCATGGCTGGGGCTGTAGAATACACCAACAGTATATCTGCAGAGGGGTGAGACCCTTCCCAACAAGTGTCTCCTGGATATGACATTAAACAATCTGATGGTGAGGCTCTAGTAATGTTGAAGCTTTGGGGAGTGTGGAGTACTACTTCCGTGTCATCACTCTCAGGTCCACTCTGGCCTGGAATGGTAGCACCTGATAGATTCCTATCTATGGGTCAAATTGAACTGTTTCATATTTAAACTGCAAACAAATGACTTATGCTGAATTGAATTGTTAGCTATAAAACTGATCATTTAACAGTGTGTAACCAAATGACTGATGTTTAATTGAACTGATTGTGATACATAGTAATATTTGGAACCATTTAACTGTTCTACTTATGCTAAATTGAATTGTTTGAAATGGAACTGTTTGATCCTTTAACTGTATTTATCAAAAGAAATGTGAACAAATCATATATTCAATATATATGTAAAAACAGAAGGTGGCATTAAATTACCAACAATGGTTGATATGCCATATAACCTAACCAAACAGCCAGGATGTGACACAAGGTCAATTTTTCATGTAGTATTGCTAATTTGAGTTTAGTTAGCCTTTTCCTTGACTGTTTGCCCTATCAAAGATAAAGAACTCGGTCTGCTCTACTATGGATTCATACTTTCCTAGGGACATTAGTGTGAAGAGAAGTGTATGTACCTCATCCAGGCTTTGAATCCTGATCACTGAGTCCATTTTCTATGACATTGACTGTTAAGCACACCTTGTGTCTCATGAAGTAATTTTCTCACTTAAAGTTAACTTTTTCAGTAGTTTGATTTACAATTAAGCTAATATCGCTAGTTTTTAAGAATGTCATGGTTGATAATGACCCTATTTCAGTACGTTCTCATATTGATTGTTACTATACTTATGACATTTAAGTGATCATAACCTCTGACCTCCTTATGATAAACAAATAAGATAATAACACTAGTCAAATTACATCACTATATAGTAATCATTTGAATCATTATAATTTGTTCTCTATTTTTAACTTATCAAAGTATTAGTAACGATATAAGCAGGGGTTGTGAATAAAAAAAAAAAATAAGATGATTGTCAAAATCTCAAAATTCTTTTTTCTTTTCCATTCAATATTCTAATTTTATAAAGATTAACTTTTTTTTCTTTCTTTCATCAGCTGAGAGATACAAAGACACAAGATGGAACTTTAACCTTATTACATTTTGTTGTTAAAATAATTCAAGAAAACTATCCACAGCTATTAAATTTCAAAGATGATTTGACATATTTAGAAAGGGCTGCAAAAAGTAAGTATATCTCTGACATTTTTAATTCATCTCTTTTGCATGACTTAAAAAATTTTACCAATATTAACAATGACTTTGATTTTTATCAATATAATGTTAATATAATATTGTAATATTGTTATTGTATATTATCTATTTATTTTTAAATGAAGCTATGTCAATCCTTATTTGTTTTGTTTAATCTTCATTTTTAGATGAACCATTATTAATTTTGACTTTTATTTTCTTTCATTTTTTATTCTGTAATTTCCTTATAGAATAACAACCTGAGTGAATTGTGATTTTTAAATATCGACTTAAAATCAATGATGAAAGAAGATACAAATCAGAACTGATAATTATGATTAATAATGCTTCATTTAAAAATTAAGATGAATGGAAATAATGATTGACAATGTTTCATCTAAAAATAAAACTAAGAATGGTGAAGAGAAATAAAGAAACAGAATGAAGGATGTGTTTGAATTTGAGCTTCTGTGTAACAATGGCTCTTCATGAGTCAAATAAATGCATATATTTATAAATAATAAATGGCTATGTTTATGAGACAATTGGTAGAACAGATGGTGTAGTTAAACAATCTTCCCTAAAGGAAAAGAGGGATGTCAGTTTAAATTTCATTGTAAGCTTATCCTTTTATTTCCAATTTTTGTTGTTCTCTGCTGTTAAGTGAAAGCAACTAAAAATTAAGTTAAAGTAAAATCCTAGTAAATAATATTAGTTCTTTGTTACTTCATTGACTGAATTTCTGTGCACTTACATGAAGATACTAAATTAATTTGTTGAAATAGATTGAAATTGATATCCTCAAGTTATGTACACAAATAATGAATAAAACGTTAATTTTATCAAATACAATAAATAAAAAAATAATCATCTACAATCTTCATTTGTTGTTGAAATTGAAGTTTCACTCTTGTTCTGAATATAGAAATATGCCCCATAAACTAATAATGTAAAACACTAATCATATGCAAATCACTTCTCACAACCTTTTTCTATTGGCCAGTAAAAATAAAATATGTGCTACACTGTGTGAAATGTGGCGAATTCTAGAAAGTGTCCCACTATCAAAAACAAGTCAACTCAAAATGTCCATTCATGGAACCTAATTCAATTAATAAGCACAATTTGAAAAATCTTCATTTCATTTTAATATTATTGCAAAGTCTTAATGAATTAACTTTTAAACCTCCTACCTACCCAAGGTATATGAGTATCAAATGCACCCCCACATCCAGGTGTGCAGGCTGAAAATTATACTCTGCATCCTTTACATGGTAAAATGTTAGAAGCAACTTGCTATTTCAAATTACCATATTTGACTGCATATAAGACGCACGGGTGTATAAGACACACACACCAATTTCAGCAGGGAAAATCAAGAAAAAAAATCCCAATATACTAATATTAAATGTGATGACATTAATATAATGAATATTGTCAATGATAACACTTTTAATCTGCATAATAGCCTTTTAAATAATGACAAATATATGAAAGTTACTCTAAAGTCTAAGCAAATAAGAGTTGCTAGATAATTAATTTCAGCTGACTATCACAAATTTTAAACCTACATATGGCATATAAGACAGGGGAATTTTGAAAGATATTTTTAGTAAAAAAAAGTGTGCTTTATGTGCTGTTAAATACGTTATTATATGATGGTAGTTTCCTGACAGTTTAGTCTTTAAGCAGAGTACAGTTGAACTCCGTTTTCCTTCTCCTTGATCAGTTGCCATACCAAAGCTTAAGAACCCAGTCCTCCCTACTATTTATCCATAGCTAGGGAGTTAATAGATTCATGCCTTTCCCAAGGGCATTTGCAAGAACTGAAATGCAAACAACCTTATCTAGAGTTTAACCTTAAATTGTTGAGTTCATCTCTTGCAACAATAACCATTACACCATATGCACCTCGGAATCTACCTACCCAGGATATGTTGGTATCAAATGCATCCCTTACATACCAGAATGTTAGAAACAGCATGATGCTTTAAATCATGAATCGCCCTGTTGACTAGGGCTGTAGAATATGCCAACTGCACCTCTGCAGAGGGATACCCCCACCTCTCAATGATGCTACCTGTTGGTCATGGGTGGCGACCCATAATGCTTGAGGACGGGATCCTGGTGACTGAGGAGTCCATGACCTGGCAACTAAAGAGGTCAGGTGACCTGCAACACTCCTCTTCGGACTTACTGGGTTAGACCGGTGGTCAGAGAGGTCTGATCCAATCAATCAACTGGTCATTTCAGCCCTCTTTTAGATTTTTTAAAAATCTCATTTAAAGGGTGATGGCTGTAGGGTCAATCATGCTGAAGAAAGACCTATACTTCTTTCTGTCCCTGGGTAAGTAATTATCTTGGGAATGAAAACCCAGGGACAAAATTAAAACTGTCTACCATCAGCATGAGTATACTGGCTATGTAGCCCTGATGTTACTAGGCAAATGAGTTTCCCCCTATGCACATCCCCATGTGGGGCTCCATGGTGGGTGGGGAGCATAGCCAATGAAACTCCTAAACTTTCTTTATGGCTCTTGAAAATAATAATAACCCAAGCAAAATAATAATAACCCAAGCAAAAACCAAAAAAAATCTAAGGCAACCATAGTCGGACAACTCCAAAGAAAAAATACAGCCTGTACATCCGTTTCCAAAATTTATGTTAGAATTGACTGAAGATACCCCATTAACAAAACTATCCCCATTTCTTATACAGAAGATCATATCTACAACTATCAGTCCAGAAACAGTTAAAAATTTACAAAATGGCACAATAATCATTGAAACTGAAAATAAAAAACAAACTTTTTACTAAATATGAAAACTTTTCACAATTTAAAAACAAAAACATACCGCCATAAAACCCTAAACTCCTCTAAAGGAGTTATAAGAAACAAAGAACTCTCCCAGTGTTCAAGGAAAGAAATATTAGCTAAACTAAAAACCAAGGTGTAACTGACATAAAAAGAATTGCCATCAAAAAAAAAAAAAATCAAACAATACAAACAAACACTTATATATTAACCTTCAACTCGCTCACAATTCCCAAAGAAATAAAAATCAGCTATATTAATGAAAAAATAGAACAATACATTCCAAACCCACTCAGATGCTTTGAATACTAGAAATTTGGCCACCATGGAATTGTATGCAATGGACACACTATATGTGTTAAATGCAGAGAGAGAGAACCAAATCATACCATCACTGACTGCAAACTCAACAACATGTGCCAACTGCAGTGAAAACCACCCATCCTATACCAGAACATGCTCAGTCTGGAAAAAAGAAATCTTAACTATAAAACACACCAGAAACATTCCCTATCCAGAAGCCCAAAAAATAGTTGAAGGCTACATAAAAAACAAAACCTACTCCCAAATCTCAAAAAAACACTCAAAATCAGAGAGTAAAAAAGGAGAAAATGACCAAGAACTAATCTCCAAACTACTCTGGCCAAAATTCATACTAGAAATAAAACCCATACTATTAAAACTCTCCTGCAACAGTACAAACCCTAAACCTATGACTGAATATAACCTGGAAAAAACCTCACAATTCATTGAAACAAATCCCTCTAAGCAACCTTCGAGAAAAGAAATAAGAACCATCTCTCCACACAAAAACCTAATAAAAAAAACTACCAAACCCCAAAAACCTGAGTAAAGAATTTAGTTTAAGTAGTCCAAATACACAGAACAGAACCACACCCCTCACTGAAACAGAATAAAATCAAATGAAAAACATGACCATAACCAAACCTTTAAATAAAACATACTATATAGAAAATGCAAACCAAAAAGGAGAAAATCAAGCCCATAATTTACCTCCAAAAACAGAACTAAAAGCAAAATAAAATCTTCCTCAGAAAAAATGAAACAATCTGAAAATTATGAGAATATAACTGAAAGTACCTCCCACCCCCACCCTTAGACAGGATGGAGACCCAAGACACTATACCCATCAACCACAAGCAATCCTACAATTTATTTAGACTATAATTGGAAAACCAATGAGGATAACTGTGGAAGTGACCACTATCCAATCATACTAGAAAGACTTGAACCTGAACTAGAAGAAAAAATACTGTGCTGGAACTTACAAAAGGCCAAATGGGAACATTTTAAAAGACTTTGCCTTGTCAATTTAACTCCAAAAGCCAATATAAACCAAGACCACAACACCTATTTCACAAACACTCCTAACTATTGCAGAGGAATATATACCAAAATCATCCACTCAACTGAAATTCAATAAACCTTGATACAATAATGAGTGCAAAAAAGCAGTAAGAGCACGCCGTGCCACACTCAGAAAATTCAAGACAAACCCAACAAAAGAGAATCTTGAATTCTTTAAAAATTGCAGAGCGAGAGCACGAAGAACAATTAAAGAATTAAAATGAGAAACTTGGAAAAACTTCACATCAAAAATAAATATCAGTACAGAGACCAAAGCAGTATGGAATATGATTAAAAAAATATTGGGTAAGAATAGTAGCCCCCCCCAAACACCTTATAAAAAAAGACCAAACAAAAGACATAGTAAACCTCCAAGCAGAAACCTTTACCCAAAACTCTTTGTCCAAAAGCCACAATCAAAAATTCCAATGTAACAAATTGAAAGAAGAAAAATAAACTTTCACTCCAATAATACAGAAAGCTACAATTAACCATTTACCATAACAGAACAAAAAAACTCTAAGAAAATTCCATAATACACTTCCTGGACCAGATGAGATTCCATATGAATTCTTAAAACAACTACCTAAATTTCACTCAATATTTACTCCCAATCTTCAACAACATTTGGTACTGTGGGAAAATCCCTAATTCCTGGAAACAAGCCACTATAATACCAATACCAAAATTTGCAAAAGATACTACAAATTCAACAAATTACCGACCAATAGCTTTAACTAACTGTATCTGTAAAACACTTGAACGAATGATTAACTTACTAATATGGTTTCTCGAGAAAAATAAGTTAAACACAAAACCTTCAGACAGGCTTTAGAAAAACAAGAAGTATAATTGATCACCTTATGCACTTGGAAACCCTTATAAGAGAAGCTTTTGCCAAAAAAAAAAACACATGACAACCATATTTTTTGATATAGAAAAAGCCTATGACACCATGTGGAAGTATAGTATAATCAAAGACTTGAAAAATATGGTATTGAAGGGTAGATTGCCAATTTTTATAAAAAAACTTCTTAAATGATCAAAAATTTCAAGTATGGATTGGCACAACACTCTCAGAACTACAAGAACCTAAAATGGGAGTGCCACAGACTGGGGTGCAGATAAAAAAACTCTACTACAACTCTGCCGAACATTAATACGATCCTAACTTGACTATGGCACATTTATCTATGGATCAGCCAGAAAATCCTTTGGAGGTGCCCATGGTGTAGTCGTTATTGTCGTAGGAAATGGACACGGCGACACGAGTTCAAATCCTGGACGAGACTGATTGCATTTCACATAGCATTAATAACCTTGGGGAAGGTATGAATCCAATTATTCTCCCTCCAGCTATGGGTAAATAGGACAGACTAGGTTCTTCAGCCTTGGTTAGGCAACTAGTCTAGAAGGAAAACTCTGAAATCAAACCTGTTAAACTCCGCTTAAAAATTGACCTTGTGTCATATCCTGCCCAAGCGGAGGGGTTGGTAAATAGTATCAGCCAGAAAATCCTATTTAAAACAATTAAATACTATACACCATCAAGGACTGAAACTGGCACTAGGAGCTTACAAAACCTCTCCTACAGAAAGCGTGTACACTGAGGCAAATGAACCTCCACTATCAATTAGAAGACAAAAACTAGCCTTACAATACTATATCAAACTGGCCTCATGTTCTTCAAACCCTGCCCATAATGTCCTCTACTGCCCACGAAACAAAACTTTCTTTGAAACAAAAACAAACCCCATCAAACCTTTTAGCCTCCGAGTAGAAAATCTTGTTACCGAAATACAAATAGATTAAACGCAAATACTTAAATCCACCACTTCAAAAACCCCATCCTGGTTATTGAAACAACCAAAAATACTGCTAAATCTAACGAAATATCAATGAAAACACACACCCTACTATCTTCCATGAAGAATCCCCTTCACCTTAAAAATAACTGCCCCAACCATACTTGTATTTATATTGACAGTTCCAAAAACGAAAACAAAGTATTGTCATGTGGTGTCCCCCTGAGTGAGGAGAAATAAGATTACTACTAATTCCTCCGTATTCAAATTAACAGTAGCAAGCCATCAAAGAATGACCGCTAAGAGAGATAGTAATGTAGGTCAATCCCGAAGTAACAAATCTAGGTCAGAGTGGAGACCAACAGATGTTTGTACTCTGTGACCTCACTCGGGTCGCCTGACAGGGGAAGGAAAAAGATAGAAGCAAAATGATTGGCTGGAGCCCTAAGGTGGAAGTGGGAGCTCCTTCCGTTAGCGGAAATAGGAAATAAGAAAATTAGTCTTGAATCAGACATCGTCGTGACCAGATGGGGTGAAGCACGTACCAAGACTCCGGGAAAAGAAAAACGGAAATATCTTGGACAAGAAAAAGGGAAAAGAAAAGGAACCCTACTTTCAAGCCAGACTCGAAAAATAAAATAAATGCCGTCAACCCGAGAATAAAGAAAAAAAAAAAAGGAGAAAGAAAAATGCTCTCCAAAGGAAAGTCGTCTAAAGATAAGTAGATTTTAAAACTGTTTCTCCCTATACCCAATTACATATCCTCTCTCTCTCAAGTTGAAGAAAGACTAAAAACGAAAGAAAAAAGAAGACATTTGTATTCATGTACTATTCATTTATAATATAGCCGACACGTTAAAGATGTGTATCTGTGTGTAGTAAAAGATTAATGTATTTTAATGTTCCCACATGCTCGAGTCGTTCTTTGTATCGTCTGCTACCAATTTGTTATTTCATGTTTCTTTTTCAGCTTCTATTCGCCTTATGTTATGCTCGCTTAAAATTGTCCTATAAATTCCTTTAAAATTCTTATACGGGAAACTGGAGTTGTCAACTACCATAATTAATATTATTACTTCTAAACCTAGAGGTCCATATCTTCCATTGTTCTAGGGGAGGAAGAACTAGTGGCCTTGGTGTGAGTGTGTGTAGTGTGAAATTTGGAAACCCCTTGCCAACGGCGGTCAGTCTAGCCATAAATTAATCCCCCACATAATATGCCAGTTCCTATATGTCCGAGGAAAAACTGAACGAGGACTTATTCTACAAGGGATCAAATGCCAGTCTGCCCCGTCTTCACACGTGTGAAAAGTAGTCCCGTTTTGGGATTCTAGTAAATTTGCCGTCACAGTATCATATGCTGCCATCCAACATAATACCAAGATAACAAAATGACTTCCTAACAGCACTTCTATCTACAGTGCAGAAGCTAAAGCCATAGATCAACATTATAACACAAACAGAATTCACCAAATTCATCATTTTTTTCTGACTCTTTATCAGTTCTAATATCCCTAAAAAATCAAAACCTGGATAATCCCCTAACCATGCAAATACTGAATTGACTAGAATTTCTATCAAAAACCAAATTGATAGAGCTATTTAGGATCCCTAACCACATTGGAATCAAAGAGAATGACCGAGCTGACTCAGCAGCCAAGACAGCCTGGAAGATGCCCATACACAAAAAAGCTTTAAGATTCCATATACTGACTTAAAAACAGAAATAAAAAACTTTACCCAAAACAAACGGCAATTAAGATGGAACAACACCCCACACAACAAACTCCAGACTATAAAAGCCGAAATAGGAGAATGGAAGGAAGGATACAGAAAATTCCTCAGAAGAGATTATCCTATCTTGTGTACATATTAGACTCACAGACATCACCCACTCATATCTACTCAAACAAGAACAACCACCATGGTGTGTGGGATGTCACAGTTCATATTCAGTAAAACACCTATTGATAGATTGCATCAGCCTAACACCAAAAAGACAGTATTTCTACACTGTAAACAATATGAAAGAACTATTTGAACATATCAAAGTAGAGAAAATACTAGCATTTCTAAAAGCAGTTGGTCTATATAAAAGAATTTAAACCTTCAACATTCCATTTAGGTACATGATGCAAACACTAGACAACCAAATAAACAGAAATTGGCATTAAATAACCTGAAAAAAGGGTTGATATGCCATAAAACAAATCAATCAATCAATCATGAATAATACTATGGTGGATTCATTTAAGCCTGGTACTACTGACCTCTTTGCCACACAGATGGATCCAAACAGAAAATTAAAGTTGTTTGTGCTATCTTCCAAAACCAAGAACTGCTAAAATGTCTCCCAAATGAATAATCAATTTACAGTGTAGAAGTCACAGCAATTGTCCTAGCCATAAACATTATTGCTAACCACAAATCCTCTAGATTTATGATCTAATCAGATTACAAATCAATTCTCCCAATTCTACAGAACAAAAAAAAAATACATCAACTCCTCAACACAAGACTCCTAGACGAAATGAACACTCTTTCTAAAAATAATAGCATCATTCTCGCCTAGATACCAATCCACATTGGTATACATGGAAATGAAAGAGTAGACAAAGCTACAAAAAAAAATAGCACTCCTGGCAGACATTCAGTATAGGAGGGACTTTTCTATAAAAACACTATTTTGAGAAATATCTTGATTACTTCCCTTATACTTTAAAATTTTCTGATCAACCCTTTTATTTTTTTATTTTATTTCCTAGATTATTATAAATATTATGATGATTAAAGGTTCCGAAGAAAAATTGTATCCGTGATTAATATATGATGATTTATTATTTATAATTAAAGGTTCTGAAGAACAATTACAGAGGAACTTGGATTACTTTAAAAAATGCCTTGCACAATTGAAAATGGACTTGAAAAATGCATCTAATTCTAAAATTGAAGGAGATAAATTTGTTGAAAAACTTGAACCATTCCTGGCTAAGGCTCAAGAACAGTACGACATCCTAAATACAATGTTCAAGCAAATGGACAATAAATACACAGAATTGGCTAAATATTACACTTTTGACAGAAAGAAATATTCTTCTGGAGAATTTCTTAATGATTTGAAAGAGTTTCAACATAATTTTCAGGTATTTAGATGTATAAACTTTTTTCATTCAGACTTTTTTAAAAAAAATTTATTTATTGGAATGTATCAAAGTTTTTTTGTTTGTTTGTTTTTTTTTTTTTATCAACTGAGCTTCTATTGTCTGTTAAGTTTGTGATGTCTAGTTTCCTTTAGTTAGTGTTTTAAAGAATCATAATTGACAACTGATGTTTATCCACTTCTAGGCTTTCAAGGGAAAAGTCATCACTCTTAAAATACTTAATGCTTCCTAAATCTTGTAAGCTGCTTCATTGCTTTTAAAATCCTGCTTAAAATAATGCTTCAAAATTGCAAGAATATCAATATTTCTATCTACCATTATAACATATCATTATAATGTATTAAAACAAAATTAACTGAATAGTTCTGATGAGGTTCTCTTATCTTTATTTCTAGACTTTTCTTCCATACCGTATGATTCTTTTATTTACTTCCATATATATATATATATATATATATATATATATATATATATATATATATATATATAGCGAATGTTTTTAGATGTATTCATGAAATAATCTTTGGAATGAACGTCTGTATAAAAAATTTTAAATTTTCACTTTTGACATATCCTAAAATTTGTCACAACTTTGTGATTTCTGTTCCCACTGGCTTTCTTTGAGTGTCTGTAATTTGGCAGTGTTAGTGAAAATCATTTAACTGATTTAGAAAGGTGACAATTTCAGTGTATGAATGATGTTATGATAGAGGCACCAGAAGTTGTATGTATGGAGGGGATGCATGCTCCCTCAAAATACAAGTACCAATGAATACCAGAGGACATAGCAACACTAATAAAAGAAAAATTGTCTTTGAATAGAATATATATATTTTGGGTTTTAAATTAAAAATCTTATTATGTATGTCATTATGTTGAATTTAGTGTAAGCTGGTTTATGTAGGGATACCATATTTTAGACTAGAAGTATTGATGGGTGGAAGGACAAAATTGACCCTACTTTTTCTTGAGGGGATATAATTTTTGGGAGACAAGCAAAGTTAGGACTGAATTGAACATCTGGGCTGAAACTAGATATATTAATTAGTTACTGATACAGTGAATATATCAAAATTCCTATCAACGATGACTAATTTATGCTACTGATAGTTTGAGGTGAGTTGGGGGTTAAAGTAAAAGAGGAAAGCATTGAAATTGAGCAAATCCTTGTAAATTTCTAAAACTGGATGTTTAAAAAATCTTGATATCATTCAAGATGTACAGGGTGTTTCTGAAAAATCAATTTCAAAATCTAATAACTTGACCAATTTGCTTTCAAAGGATCTCAAATTTTAACAGCATGTATAAAAACAACTCAAAATTCTGTTTTAAAATTTAAATGCTTTTTCTTTTACAGTTAAAATGACATTTTTATAACTGTAAAAAAAACATTGAACATATAATTTTTTGTTGTTTTGACACTGAGATCATTTGAATGAAAATTGGTCAAATAATATAAATTTTTCTGAAACATTATGTATATTACATTCTGATATAGAATTCTGTTTATAATTAATCCAAATAGAAATAATACTTGAATTTTATTTAGTTATATTATCTTGGATATTTGAAGACCTGAATAGTTTGGCATTTAGCTGTAAAATAAAAAGACAATTAGAAAGATTGAAGAATTATAATTGAAAATACAGGATCTGGCAGAATGATCTCTCAGATTTGAAATTGTCACCACACAGATGCCAATAGTAGTGAGTGGTATGTTTTTGAGCTGCAGCAGCAGTCATGCCATTTCAGTTGCCATAATGTTATGGAATGATGAACATGATGCATTTATGATTGAAATTTATTTTTAAAAAATGGTGACTCTATTATAGCAATGCAATGGCTATTTTAGTAGGTCAAAATAGAGATTCCTGAAGGCTCAAGTCTTTAAACAGGCTGCTGACAAACTGAAAGATTTTATTCATTATGAAATTGTATTAATGATTAGTCCAGTGCTGCAGAACTTTAGGGTGAGGCTTTAGGGATGTATATCTTGTGAGGGCAACCATTTAGACTAACTTTGAAATAAAGTTACCTGTCATGGACAAGATGTGACACAAGGTCAATTCTTAAACTGGTTGCTTAACCAAGGCTATAGAACTCGGTCTACCCTATTATTGAACCATAGCTGGAAAGGAAACCGATAGATTCATGCCTTTTCCAAGGGCATTAGCATGAAAGGAAATGCAAAAAACCTCATCCAGGATTTGAACTTGAGTTTTCAGTTCCATTTTTTTATGATAACCTTTATGCTAAGTTCAGTTCCTTTAAAATAAAGTGACGACAATAAGAAAAGAAAATAGTAAATATTGTTTTCTTATAGTAAAATTAAATTTTGAATAGGATCCTTTGCATTTTTTATTTGTTCCAAACTTGAGTGGTCATTCTGCCAGACCCTGTATATATGATGCAACATTTTTACTGTGTGGAAAGAGAACCAGATGGATTATTAAAATGGTAACCCATAAGAAAGAAAATGTTTCCAAATCAGACTATCAAAATAGATATCCATTCTTCCAAAATCCTTGTATCTGACATTCCTTTTATTATTCTTATTGCAGCAAGCACTAATTGAAAATGTTCAACACAAAGAGGCACAAGAAAAGATTGCTCGTACAAAACAGGCTAGAGAGAATAGGGAGCGGGAAATGAAAGAAAAAATGATGCGTCAAAAACAAATCATGGATGGCAATACTGGTAAGTTTTATATGAATTCTTTCTAAATTTTAAGTGTGTGTGTGTGTATATATATATATATATATATATATATATATATATATATATATATATATATATATATATATATATATATATATATATATATATATAAAACTTCAAATCCTATAAGCTATCCTTATAAAGACAAAACAAGCCTCATTGAACAATATCTTTCACTCTTGGGAGGTGGGAGTTTTAATGTGCATCTAATACATGTGCAATATCCTCCTCCCATGATGAAATCAGTTACATAACCTTAACAGTTATTTTTCAAGTATTAAACCTGTTTAAGATGTTTGCACATGTCATCAGCATTAAAACTTCATAACTTTTATTGATAGAACCACAATTTTATTGAATTTTGAACATAACAGCATGATCAGTTTTTGATGATGACCAATGATGGCTTAAAATACTACAAAAGAAAATTTGATTTCATTCAAATCTGAAAATAGGTTTTTATGTTATACAAAATTCTGTTGTCATACATTTTTGTGTACATTTGGCATTCCTAAATGGACATCAATAAGTACTCCTCCCCCCATACTTCTGATTTTGTCCATTTAGACCCCTTGGGGTGAATGATATTCTGGCTGGATGAATAAAGGCATAGTTGTTGTCCACAGGTGGCAAATTTATAAGTTTATGTTTATAAAACCCTTTTTATAATTGGAGAACAAAAATCTGTGGATTATTTAGACTAGTAATCAGATATTGTACACATTGCAGAATATCTGATGGAGTATTGATGGTCACTAGTGATATGTTATTCTCATATGACTTGTTCAAAACATACTGATAATTTAAAAGAACAAACAATCTGGTTCTGACTGAAATGACCCAAATCTTTTTGGCATCATTAACAATGCACACAATATTTTTATGAAAGAAAATATTTAAAAACATTCAAAATAAATTATTTTATAAAAAATACTGAATTCTGAAATATCCCTTTTTATAATAGTTTGAGATCTTTAGAAGAAAAAAAATGATTTAAGAATAAAAATATTGATTTAAAAAAGACTAAAGAAAAATTAAAATACAATCCCTTATCCATTCTAACAGATTTTTAATGACTAATATAAAATTATTTTTAATGAAAAGTCCTGCTCTGACCATAGAGATTTGGATTTTCACTTGTTTAAGTCAGTTTCAGTATTACTAGATATTTGTTGATGTGGGTGTTATGATTCAATATTCCATTTTATAATAGCTTTTCTGTATTTTATGAAAATTTTAATCTTGAAAAAAAAGACATTTTAAAAAATCACCAACCTCTCATCATGGCATCCAGTGAGACTAAGAAAAAAACCTTGGCAATATTCACTGAATTTATCTGGTGGTGAATGGAAATTAAATTAAGTTACAAGGGATGTATCGTGTAAAAAGTTTAAGAAGCCCTGAACTAGCATAGTAAATGACTACATCTTTTATTCATTGTCTCCTGGTATTGGTTTCTACCTGAAGGTGACACTTTTATCTGAACATGTGATGAGTATTTATACTGTTTCTAATTATAAGTTTATGTTCCTTGATTTGAATTGCATAAAATTTTCAAATGTTTTTTTTTATGTTCCTATTGATGTAGATTTTTTTGATTAGTTGTTTTCTTATTTAAATGTTCAGTCATCTTTATTTTGTCAAGGTTATTTATATTCTACTGCTTGTCTTTATTATCTCTATAAAATCTTTAAATTTCAGTACAATGAATCATTTTGTTTTTTATGCCTATAATAAATTCAAAGATTAGACTTAGTATATTCTTAAATACAGCAAGTGATATGCATCATTAACCTGAGACATACCAGAATTATTTGTGTGAAAATTTTTGATTTAATCTTTTAATAATTATGGGGAGTATCCAAAAATAATGTATACACAATTTAAGATTGGTACAAATATTTATTAAGTAAAAAAAATATTGTCACATTTGAGACATTTACAGAACCTAACCCAATAGTTACTCATGTCACATTTAGGTTAAAGTAATAATTTTTAATTTGTTTTTTCTTTCCAAATTGTTGAGATTTTAAGATTTTGTTTTTATTTTACAGATGATGCAAATCATGGAGTTGTTGACAACTTGCTACAAGCATTAACTACTGGTTCAGCTTTTATGAACAGAGAAAAGAGAGAAGGAAAAAGGAGGACTCCAAGAGCTGCAGGAGGTAATAAGGCTTTTATTGTTTTTATTCAGATTGAATATTTTTAGGATTCATAATTTAAAGAGACAAACAAAAGTTTAAAAAATTCTTGTCTATTAAAAGATAATTGTATAAACTTTGAAAAAAAAAATTATTACTAAATTATTATCTGTTATTTCTTCAAAGCATTAGTTTTTTTTTTTTTTTTTTGTTTTTTTAAAATTTCTTTTTAATGATTCAGGAATTATGATACTAATTTAGTTTTTAAGTGTCTGTTTAAAAAAAATTCCAATGTTAATGTATTACATCATACTGTTGTAACATCCCCAGGTTGTCTTGTTAGTGATTGATTCTGAACAGCACTCAAAAGCCATTGATTGCCATTCCTGTCCATGTGGTGAAAAAGTTGATAAACATACATTTATACTTTAGTTCCCACTTTTATTATAATCTGGTCAGCCTTTTTCATTTTATTTGGACCCCACCCCACTGGGGGCTTCTAAGTGTTAAAACCTTCAAAATGCATCTGATGTTCTTAGAAACTCTTAAGTCTAAAATTCTAAATCTCTCAAATCCCACATGACTATAGTCAATCAACAAATGCACATTTCATTGTTTTTCAGACTTGCTTCAACAATGGCAAATTTGTCACCTATCAATTATGCCATTACAAATGTCCAGCACATCTGCCCTCCAGGATGCTGGTGGATAGTAGGGGGAGGACATAGCATTACAGTACATTCATGACAGTTCTTATTTTCACTGCCTTTTATCTACAAATCTACAAAAATTGTCTCTTTATTTTCATTAGATTCTCTTGCCAAAATAAGAAAAACTGAAATTTACCAAGAATACCATGGAATAACTTGGAAGTATGAAGGTTGTTTGAAAAGTTCATAGGCTGACCATGATATTCCCGTAGAATATGACTAAATGAGGTTTATTTTTCAACATCGTCCCTCTTGTGGTTCACACACTTTTATCAGTGTTGCAGTGCTTGGGTCCCATTGGTCAAAAATGTCAATAGCAGATATTATGTCAGCCTACTAACTTTTCATCCCACTCTTGTATACAGTTTTTTCCCACCATTTAAAAAAAATATTGTTTATTAGATATCCAAATCACATTCATTAGAGGTAGGTGTAGATATTGCCAACTTGAGAGGTAGAACACATTTTTTTTATAAAAGCTAAAAAAAATAAATAAAAAAATTGATTGCACTTTTTTATATACAGCAAAAATGGTTATGGGTCCTATCATCTTGTCAGCCAATGCCAAAGATATTTCTTATTTGTTTATTCTTTGTGCTTAAGTGAAAACTTGCTTATATATTAAACTATTTTGTCTTTACAGTAAAATCTATAATTTCATTCAGAAACAAAAATTATTTCTAGTTAACTTTAATTTATTTATTTATATTTTTGTATTCTATTTTGGTTTTGCTCTGTTTTTTAGTTATTCCATTTTTATTTGTTGTTTTCTATAATTGTGCTTTTTATCTTTTTTAAATTTATGTTGATTTTCTTAATTTATTCTGATTTCTCTTTTTTTATTCATTGTTTTATTCTACTTTTACAGTTTTTGAATTTGTTTTTATATCTCTTTCTCTTCTCTTTCCTCTCTTTTTCTGTTTTCCCATTCTTTTTCTATTTCTATTTTCCCATTCTTTTTCTATTTCTGTTTTCCCATTCTTTTTCTATTTCTGTTTTCCCATTCTTTTTCTATTTCTGTTTTCCCATTCTTTTTCTATTTCTGTTTTCCCATTCTTTTTCTATTTCTGTTTTCCCATTCTTTTTCTATTTCTGTTTTCCCATTCTTTTTCTATTTCTGTTTTCCCATTCTTTTTCTATTTCTGTTTTCCCATTCTTTTTCTATTTCTGTTTTCCCATTCTTTTTCTATTTCTGTTTTCCCATTCTATTTCTGTTTTCCCATTCTATTTCTGTTTTCCCATTCTATTTCTGTTTTCCCATTCTATTTCTGTTTTCCCGTTCTATTTCTGTTTTCCCGTTCTTTTTCTGTTTTCCCGTTCTTTTTCTGTTTTCCCGTTCTTTTTCTGTTTTCCCGTTCTTTTTCTGTTTTCCCGTTCTTTTTCTGTTTTCCCGTTCTTTTTCTGTTTTCCCGTTCTTTTTCTGTTTTCCCGTTCTTTTTCTGTTTTCCCGTTCTTTTTCTGTTTTCCCGTTCTTTTTCTTTCTATTTCGTTTTTTCTTTCTATTTCGTTTTTTCTTTCTATTTCGTTTTTTCTTTCTAGTTCTGTTTTTTCTTCTCTTTTTCTGTTTTTTCCCTTTGTCTATTTCTGTTCCCCCCTTTTTTCTATTTCTGTTTTTTCTTTTTCTATTTATGTTCCCTCCTATTTTCTGTTTTTTCCTTTGTCTATTTCTGCTTTCCTCCCTTTTTTTCTATTTGCTTTCCTCCCTTTTTTCCTATTTCTGTTTTTCCTTTTTTTTCTATTTCTCTTTTTTCTTTTTTTCTCCTAGTTCTGTTTTTTCCTTTTTTTTTTCTATTTCTCTTTTTTCCCCTCACCCCTATTTCTGTTTTTTTATTTTTTCTCTCCCTATTTCTGTTCCCCCTTCTCCCTATTTCTGCCCCCCCATTTCTGTTTCCCCTCCATTTCTGTTTTTCCGTTTTTCTATTTTCTGTCTGTCTGTCTCTCTCTTTCTCTACATGCCAATCCATATCATATTACTCTTCTGCACACACAACTCTCTTAATGTTTCTCTTTCATTCACATTGTCTCCTTTATATTTATAAAGTGGTGAGAAATAGTAAAATTTTCCTTACTTTTTACCCCTTATCTCAGCTGACCGACTGTCAACACTTTCAAGATCAAGACGCCAGGGGCGTACTGCGCCAATGATTAGTAAAAATTATGATGAGGTGACCTTTATAATCCTTTTCTGTTGCATGGATTGTCATCAAAGTGATTTTATGTGATATGCTTGTGATGTTTAGTGCTTGTAATGAGAATAACCTTACTCTAATTTTTAGTCCTTACATTTTTTTTTTCAATCAGAAATCAAAACCCTCCCTTCCTTTTTTTTTTTTTTTTTTTTTTTTTTTTTTTCTCTTCTCGTGTGTATGTGTGCTGTAGTGCTGTGGAATGATGGAAGATATTTGAATTTGGATGTAGTTAAAAATATCAGTAAAGGAAAACCACTATATACTATTTATAATACACCAATACCTCATTTTATGCTTCCTCTTTTAATAAGACTTCATTATGTGTTTAAGTTTAATACTGCAGCAAACATTGAAAATAAAATCCAAAATCATGAGGTGAGAAGAGGCATTCTCATTGCTTGCTCATCCCCTGAAATTCAGCACTTAAGGAACCATCTGAATGCTTTAGTGGTGTGTGTGTGTAAAAGACTGTCACACTTGGTTTGTTTTTATGTTCAATAGGCGTGTTTACCTCATCATACATCTTACCAATTGTCAAGCAATATTGTATTTTTTTTAATCACTACTATTATGTCATAAGTGTAAAGTAATATCATTAAATACTATTTAAATATGCATTATAGTAATATCATTAGATAAAATTTAAATACTAATTATAGTGATGCCATTAAATACCAATGATATCAAAACAATTATAATAAAAAGACTAAGAGAGTGGGAAAAGATATTTGGCTGAGTTAAGAATCATTTTAACTTGTAATGCCTTTACAAAATAAATGGTACCATGTCATTTCTTTAAAGAGTTTCTATATAGTTATAGCATCCATCTGGCTTGTGAGAGACCCTATGGATCTGTACTTAGATTTTGACACAGGCACCTGGGCAAGGTTTCATGAAAGACCAGCAGTTTCCTATGCATCAAATTTCCCCTCTTCATGGCATGAATGTTTTTCCAAAATACTATACATCTTGGCATTAGTGCTAACACATGAGTTGTCAAAATGAGGTTGAACTCCACCTCCTGCTTTTGAAGTTAGTTTTTCTTCTGTACAAGCTGTTGCTTTACTAAGACCAATTTGCTCTACTATTTTATCCAGAGAAATATGAGAAAGATGGCTACATGCCATTTCCAAGAACAAAATGAAATGATTGTTGCTACTTGTGGATGATATGAAAAATCACTTTCTCTTCCAAGCTATTAGTCAGCAAAAGCATTCAATTTATATTATCAGTTGAAATAAGATGGAGTTTCTCAGATAATTGTTGCTACTTATGAATGATTTGAAAAGTTTGTCTAATCACCATAGCATTTAGGTGATAGGAGAAATGTATTGGAATTTCTAACTTGATAGCTTTTATTGAAAGATGTAGATATCCACCAAATCTATTTTTAGATGTTACCAAATGTACAGGCTATTTTTAAAATCGTTATCTTCTAATTCTTAATCACAAAAGTAGAGACAGTAAAGCAGAAAAATATTATTTCACATTCAAAAAATTTTTTAGACAGTTAAACTACTTGTTATTTACGTAATGTTTTTGAAAAAGGCATTCATGGTGTTATGAATATTCTCATAGGAAATGGACACAGCAATCAGTTCAAATCCTGGACTAGGTTGCATTTCACATAACATTAATACCTTTGGGAAATGTATGAATCCGACTATTTTCCCTTCACCAAATGGTGAATAGCAGAAGTCTTGCAGAAGGAAAACTCTAAATTCAAACTTGTTAAACGGCTTTAAAAAATTGACCTTGTCACATCCTACTGATGCATAGGGATTGGATAAATACATTGTTTTTAACTGATGTATTCTCCAGCCCTTTTTAGGTATAATATGTTCCTTCTTAAAGAAAGATTCTTGTTCTGATTTCTTTCTTTGGAGCAGAAACGGTATCAAACAAAATTTTTACATGGGGTTCTTTTCAGTTTTTTTTTAAAAAAACATCTTATGTTTATTGTTTTTCTTGAGAAGCCAGTGTGTTGAATTCTGTTCTGATCTGGCTTATACATTTTTCTGACATCTTTATGTGTGTACCTTTCCAACAGCTTTCCCTATCTACGATTTGGACTTCATCACAGCGAGTGTAGCATTTGTCTTTCTCTCTAGATGGAGTCCACTATAGCTGACTTTATTGGTTATGGCTCTTTTATGCTCTTCAAGTTATCCATTCTGTGTGGACACTGGATGCTATCTTGAGAACTTGCCAAGAGCAATGGTCAATAGGGATGGATGGTGAGAGAGATTCAAAAGAATCTGTGCTATCAGATGAAAAATGGGATAATTTCATATATTAAAGGAAACTTTTAACTCATTAACTACCATTGAGGGAAGTTAAGTGTAATGTAGTGGCCACTTCCTGTCACCATGACTGACAATAAAAGGCCAGTCAAAAGAACTCATGTGAGTATCAACATGAGATTTGGGTATTTTTGAAAAGGTGCAGTCGATCAGTTACCAGGAGAGCAACAAATCATGACCTTCACGGTGTATTATCTTAGAAAAACTGATGTTCATAACGGACTTTCCATCAAAGAACTATTAAAAAATTACAATCTTATGCAAGAAATTCTTTTAAAAAATATAGATTTAAAAAAAAAAATATTAAGAATTTATAAAATACCAAATTTGTTTTTTAAATATTAAAGATACCTAGAAAGAAGTTAACCATATGTCTCAATAGATTGTTTGGAAATTGTATCCAAATTTAGTTAAGAATATAGGATAACAAATGAAACAGTCTCTATCTCTAAACAAATGATTAATATTAAATAGAATTATTAGTATTAGATAGGAATACTTGAAGCTATTTAGTGTCTGGAGTATGACATTTAACGACATCTAATGGCAAACCTTCAGTCTTTGAGTTTGTGAGATATATAGTACTCCTTTATTACTATTGGTTATTTGTTAGGGTTCCACCTATATGTCAATTAGAACTGTTTAATCTTTAGTAGGATTATTACTGTTATTAGTTATTTGAGGCCATGTAGCTGTGTACAAGTTATTTGTATTAGATAGGAATACTTGATGAATAGAATTACTAATGTTGTATAGCAATGCTTGAAATCATTTAACTGTATGCAAACAAATGATTAGTGTTAAATAGAATTATTAGTATTAGCAATACATGATGTACTCCTGTGGACCGCTTCACATGGACAAGCAAAGGTTGGACGACCAGCTATAACCTATATACAGCAGCTCTGTGCGGATACAGGATGTAGCTTGGAAGACCTCCTGGAAACGATGGACAATAGTAACTGGTGGTGAGAGAGGGTCAGGGAAATCCGTGCTTGCAGGGTGACATGATAATGAGTATTAGATATAACAATACTTAAAACTATTTAGTATTATTAGTATTAGTATTAGCAATACTTGAAATCATTTAACAAATGATTGATATTGTATACTTATATACATATATTGTATACTTATTAGTTAGATAGCAATGCTCTAAAACATAACTCTGTTAAAAAAATAAGCTGGGGTTCAGATAATGTGGTTACTCAATTATAAAATATATATATATATATATATATATATACTCAATATATTCAAGGCCAATACCTGATATATATATATATATATATATATATAACAGGTATTGGCCTTGAATAGACTATCAAGGTTGATGTGCCATAAAACACAACCAAAACTGTATATTTCTATAGTTAAAATGACTTATCAGTATAAAAACTGTTTTACTTTCTTCCAATAACATATTTTCAAAAAAAAGGAAACATTAATTTTTGTTAATTGAGGTATTGGTGTATTTATAAATTTCACTGTTATAAACTTGATAATACACTTTTAACACTGTAGTTGTATTAAAAGGTATTGTTGGTTTATTGTTATTTTTTTCATAAGTCTCAGCCACAAATAGATGTAAAAAAAAAAAAAAAAAAATTTTTTTTTTTTTACATTTAAGTATTAAAAACTATATAATAAATTAAATGAAAGTTTTTATTTTTATTTCTTTTTATTTTCAGTTAGTTAAAAATTGAAACTTGGTTAACAAAGGATTCTATATCATTTAATATTAGTTCATCTTATTTCTGTTGTTTTTTATCACAATGCTATAATTGTTTTTGTTATACAATTTTTAAACAAGTAACATTTAAATATTTAGGATGGTAGAAAACTTGACTAAAAAAAATACAACAAAATCTTAAATCTTTTACTTTTTTTTTTTTAATTAATAAATACAATACCTAAAGAAATTCATGTAATTTAAAACTATTTTATCTACTACTTCTATATAAGTTTTGTATATTTTTAGGAAATCATTTAAATGTCAAATTCATTTATAGATATATATAACTTTCAGATTTGTTTCATATGATTTATCTAAATAGTTAAAAGAAATTTAAAAAAGCTGAAAATTTGAAGTATTGTGGGACAATTGTGGAATTCTTTATTTTAATTCTTTTAGTAACTGTTTCAGAAACTCCCTCTCATAAATTGCAGAAGGTGGTTGACCTAAAAGTGCCAATGTGTGAAATACTATACTGTCAGGAATTGAGCTGTAAATTCCATCTTGGGCTCTTATATTCTATGACAAATGTGTGTGAGATATGCACACACACACACACACACACACACACACACACACACACACACACACACACACTTGACATTGCCTTTTAGTCAGCAGTTCATACAGTTATCTAAAGTTTTATTAAAGAACATAGACAAGGTCATCTTTCTCTTTCTCTCTCTCTCTCTCTCTCTCTCACACACACACACAACTAAGAATGTTTGCTCAATTTTGTGTAGATAATTTTTTCAAATAAACAGTTAATGATAAAAAACACTTCTATGAAATTTAGACATTTTAAAATGTTGGTTGAGGAATAACTTTTTGTTATTACCCAAAGACAAATATAATCAGGAATACTATTTATTACCCAACAGCTTTAGTAAATATGTTTACCTGTCATTCAAGATTCATAGATATATTATTTTTCATTAAAATTGAAGACAAAATAGTAACACTTTTAATTCAGAGCAACTTATACACCTATTCCTAAAACTATTTAAATAGAAATTGCCTATTTTGAAACTTTGGACAATTTCTACACAAACTTAATTAAAATTTGTAATTTTGTTCAAAGACAAGAGAAAATTAATAAAATAAACCTTGTCTGTCGTCTTTGATAAAATCTCTAAAAGAAAGAATGCTGCATATATATATATATATATATATGTATATAAACTAAAATATATGGTGTAAAGCACTACTGCACTCTCTTTCCCACCACCCACATTTCCTAAAATATTTTTTTGTAATGACTTTAGTTCATTTGTATCGTGTTGTAACTAATCGGAATGTGTTTGTCTATTAACTGTGTTGTTTGCATGGTTATAGTTGTTTAGTTCAATGCATGAACCTTAAAAATGGGTTAAATTTAGTTTTTGGTATACAAATAATTTTCAGGGAGTCTCCATGGTGTAGTGACTAACATGTTGGACTAAGGCCTCACAATAAGCAAGTTCTAATTCTGGTCCTGCTATTACTTTTGGACTAATACCCTTGGGAAAAGTACAAACACCCTTCCCCTCTTTCTTCAGTTATGAGTTAGATAATGCCACTACTGTTCAACAAGAATGGCTTTGGCATTAAATAACCTATTAAGGCTGATTATACCATTAAACAAAAGAACCAAACCAAGATTTTGATTTTAGTTTTTGGTATATACATAATCTTAAACATGCTGATTGTATTTTTTTTAAATTTAATTTTATTTCCTGGTAAAGGTAGTAACTGATTTTTATTTTTGTAATTTTAATCTTTTTAATTCTATTTTTTAATGGTTGATTGGGGTGGTCACTGTTTTGATATTGCCATATTGTGGATTGATCTTCTAATTACTATTTCTAGATTTCCTCAAGACAAACTTTCTCTTCTCTACTAAAACTTTACAAAGTATTTTTTATTTTCACTATAAAAACCAAACAAAAATTTGGTACCATATTAAATTTTTTCTTTAAATTTTATAAAGCCACTTGATTGGTAAATAATATCTAAAATTTCATCTATGACTTTCTATTAAGATAATTCTTGCAACTTTTAAAGTTGTTTTTGCTAAAATTTTGTCAATTTTAATGTTTTATTAAAATAAAAAAGTGGCAAAATCCCACTTTATTTATATGGTAAGTATTACCTGGTTAAAAATTGAGGTATACTTTCTTGGTGGAAGGTTTTATTTTGTTCAACACTTAATTAGAAATTGTTTGTAGAAAAAATGTATTAACTGCCATGTGTATGTATGTGTGTGTGTATGTGTTCATTTGTGTTGTTTCCCACCATAAAAATCTTTAAGAGAACTATTCAAGAAAATTAAACATTGTCCTATCCTTAAGGGAGGTAACTCTTCTCATGAATTGAGCACTCCTAGTAGCCAATAACATAACAAATATATGTAAAAAGATATACATAAAAAATTCCTTAACTGAGAATGACAATGACTCTGGGCTAAGATATCTGACTGACATAAAGTCAGCTGGGTTTCAATCCCAGCTTGAAGCATCTTGCATGTCTAGCCACACTGGAGAATTGTTACAATGAAACAGCCTGTCTATGATGGAGATATATATATATATATATATATATATATATATATATTCAACAATCAAACTTATATTTTGGAAAAAATCCATATAGACATACTTTTAAATGTCATTATCATCAAAACATGCTGACAGCATAGATTCCCTTGAACCTCTCTTGCCATCTATCCCTATAGTTCATCACTCTTGGCAAGTCCTCTAGATAACAGCCAAAGTCATCACAGAGCTGATAAATATAAGTTTTTGCTGGTCAGCCAACACTGGTGTATCCATGTGTAGGAGTCCATAGGAGGAGAACATTGCTTATGAGTTCATCCTTATTTCTCTACCAGAGCCCAGGATGTCTTGCTCGTATTATTTGGATAGTTTGTGAGATGGGAGGCAAGTGGCTGTACAGCTGCTGATTTGTAGGGAGCTGTTTCCAGGATTTGATCAAAGCAGCATACAGCATCTTTGTGTAGTTCCAATCTAACTTCTTTCTCCCCCCCCAGGTGTTCCATCAAAGTCCAAATGGTTCAATCATACAACAGTATTTCTAAATATACTACTTAATAAATACTATAGTCAAACTTCAAATGAAGTTTCAGCATTAGATAATTTACAAAGAGTTGAAATGCCAGTTAAACTACCTACCAAAATTCTTAGAGAGTCTGGATTATTTCTCCCCCACCTTACATAATAAAAATGTAGATACCACCCATTTGTTATGTTGATGATAAATACCTTGTAAATTTACTCTATAGGTATATAATGTAAAATTACTGTATATAATAAAAAGTAAGTTTTGCCATATGAATAAACAATGATTGTAAATGATATACTTAAAAAAATAAATTCAATTTTGGGGGGTCGGTGGGAATTCAGATTAGTTTTCTTTGTAATAAATATCTATTTTATTTGTGTGTGTGTATATATATATATATATATATATATATATATATATAATCTTGTCAATAAGTTTTGAATAAAATGTCAGCTTTCTTGTCTATTATTATCTTAATGTAAAAGTTAATGATGTATTAAGATGTTTCATAAATTATAATGAATATAATTATATTACACACACACACACACACACACACAGAGAGGGGGGGGGTGGAGTTCAGTCCAGATTCAATTTTTTTTCAAAGTAAAAGAAACTTGAGAAATGATGTGCCAAATGTGTTGATCTTCAGGATGAATATTTGGAAAATTATATTTCAGGACTCTCAGTATCATTCCTTCTTTTCAGCAGCCC